>JAODUO010000087.1:617500-640061 GCA_025642075.2 Ridgeia piscesae | reverse complement strand
ACTTTAAGATTGGGGACATCGTCCTAAAAAGAAACATGAGGAACATCGGGAGGAAAGGTGGCAAACTGGAGCCACAATGGAATGGCCCATTCAGGTAACAATTTTAATTATTTGCCTCAATTTAAATTGATCCTCAATAAATTTGACAAATGTTTCACGTGTCTTACTTACTTTTTAAATAAGAACTGAACCAGATGTGTGAACATTATAGATTGGAACAAGGTAGCACTAATTAGAAAAAAAGATGCATGAGACAACATTGCTGCTGAATCCTAAATTGGCTATTTAACAACATACTTATTCACATTCACTTCAAGCATCACATATTATTTACTGGGAGTTTTCTGATAAATGCAATGACAAACATTGATCATTGGAGGTAAACTTAGTCATCGCAAGATGGTGATGATATTGGGGATTGGATTACTGTGAGATAATAATAATATTCCTGATAATATGTTCCTTATCGTCAGGATCAGAAATATCGGGCCAAACTACCAGGTGAGACTGGCAAAAACAGCTGGCGTGATCTTAATGACAAAGGTGGCCTATGACCAGCTGAAACCCTACGACACACCTCACCTTCCTACTCCACTACCCTCTCCTAACCCACTGTCCTCTCCTACCCACTGTCATCTCCTACCCCACTGTCTTCTCCTACCCCACTGTCTTCTCCTACCCCACTGTCTTCTCCTACCCACTGTCTTCTCCTACCCCACTGTCCTCTCCTACCCCACTGTCCTCTCCTACCCCACTGTCCTATCCTACCCCACTGTCTTCTCATACCTCACTGTCTCTTCCGTCTAAGGTGACTGCTGGTGGAATCATCATGACGCAGAAAGATTTGCGCACACTTTTGCCATGGGAATGGCTGAATGACAACGTATGTTATCTTAAAAAACAGTTTGTGCATGCATGTTCCACATACTTTCTGAAGTAATATATTCACGCCCAAACACACACAGACACACACAGACACACGCAGACACACGCAGACACACACAGACACACACAGACACACACACACAGACACACACACACACACACACAGACACACACAGACACACACACACAGACACACACAACAGACACACAGACACACACAACACACACAGCACACACACACACAACACAACAACACATACACACACACACAACACACACACACACACACACACACACACACACACACACACACACACACACACACACACACACACACACACACACACACACACACACACACACACACACACACACACACACACACACACACACATTATAACTGCAAGAGTTGAACAATCACATTATTATCTGAAAACTATTAAATAGAATCAGTGCGTGTGCACACAACATGTAATGTTTGCATAAGGAACACCAGCAGGATGTGAACCTGCCACACACAACACTGAATCGATATTACCCTAAACTATCCAAGTGAAGAAAATGGTTAGACAAACAACTGACAATGCATTTGCATTACAACACAGTATTCTAAATGCAATCAGTCACAACTGTATTTTTTATTATTAGAAAATTTTAATTTATATCATCTGACAGGAATACGTAATTATTAAAAATATAAAAACAAGTATGCACAAATTCACTTTTCTGGATAACACGGCTAACTTTGTTTTGAATTTCTTCTTTTGTGGAAACACATCATCCCTCACCATGGTTGTCAAACACCCCATTTGAACGATTGTTTCTACCTGAAAAAGTGACAAATTACAAAACCAGTACAGTTGTTTCCCACAAGCATGAGTTCTTAATGGTGGTTATTACAACAGGACATTTTGCATTGGCTAACAATATGTATGTCTAATGACATCCCAAATATGAATAGGGTATGTGTCATTTAATACATATTAGGTTTTTTGTGGGGTATGTGTGTGTAAAATAGTTATGACATTGCTTTATTGACTAACACAATGTAACTTTATAATAGGACTGACGTAGACTTGTTCAAATTAGTGTCTTCGCAAGAGTGACACTGTTGGTGGCACTGCAGTCAAGTAACAATTCTTATTTACTCTGCTCATTTCTCCTGTTCAAGGTGTCTGTTCAAAGCTGTTTGTGGCCACATTCTCCTGGTCTATCCCATATCCTTTTTTTTCTTGTTCAGTGTCTCTGTGCCATGTGGCCTTCTCTTCACCTCTTATCTGGTGTTTCTATAATAAAGCAATGTTAACAGATATATAAGCGCTACGTGAGAAAAATATAATAGTTAATAAAATATAATGAACAAAAGCAAAATAATAAAAATCCATCAATACATATACAATAGATGTATTTTAAAGACTACATGAAAGTCCTCCAAGAAAGCAGTTAAGCAGTAACTTCAAAGCGTAGAACGAATTAATTAAAGTTTATCGAGAAAAAACAGAATTAAAAAAAAAATCCATGAAATTATGTAATTTATAATATTTATATAATTTAAAAAGAGGGTATCCGGAAGTGGGAGACGCTGGGAACATTCTGCCTATAGTACATTAGTACGTAGTACAGTATCTAATGTATCTACTTGGGCTCGGGACTCCGCTTTGGTTGCTCCTTACAACGTTCCCCTGGCGAGAAATGTCACGACCTTCACCCCTCACAACTGACCACTGTGCTACGAGAAAGGGAGGGTAGTATCTGCCCCTAAGCCCGACGTTCCATTGCCGGATGTGACGCTCCATATTGCGAGCATCACGTGATACACCCTTTGCCACGAGGCATCGAATACACATCAGTTACAATTATAGTAGCAATTTCCTTTCTTTATATACCATATAGTGTTTGACTGGCGAGATTGTGGTGTCAACTTGTCTTAACTTAAACTGATATAACTATTTCCAAAGTGAAGTTATTTGTATTGTAAACAAGAATACATAACCTAAAATAATAAACATATAATTAACAGATTAACAACTTTAGTTATTTTATTTAAAATGTTATCGACACCAATCAGCATAGTGATCGTAATTTTGTTTTCCACATGCGTGTTGGCTTAAACAGGCAAAACATCGTTTATGTTATATTATGTCATATGATACATTAAACATGTTAACATGTGAACCTATAATTATTCATCCAAGCAGATTTATGGATAGGAATGTTTTACAACAGGCGACGTGAAACCAAGATGGCACACACATCGTCGCCATTTTGTCCTTTATAAAATGTAACAAGGAATTACTTTAAATGTTGATACATAATTCGCATAATTGCATATAACTCAAATTGGTAAACAAGAATACATAACATAAAATAATAAACATATAACAGATGTAGACTAAGCCAATTTATTTTATTTAAGATATTATCAACACCGATCAGCATAGTGATCATAATTTTTTTTCCACATACGTGTTAGCTTAAACAGGCAAAAGCACTTGTCCCAACAATGGTATTGACTTTGGGGACAAAAACTAGAATTGATCGAAGCTAGGCAACCTTTCTCATCGGAGTAAGCAATGAATTTAAAGATCTTAAAGTTAATACGATATCTGACAGGAAGACAATGCAATGACTTTAGAAGCCGCATATAACGAATAAAACATGGAGATCTAGTCTCAATCCTTGCTAAGCAATTCTGAACACATTGTAATTTTGTGATGCTGTTAATGGTAAAATTATAGTAGAGGGGATTACAACAGAAACATGCATTGAATCACGAATATGATTATATAACAATAATGGAACGTACGAGCATTAGTTGTCTTTCCACCACAAACCATAAACGTTCATACCTTCGAGTAATTGCATCGTCCGATTTGTGTCCGTCCTCGTTGTGTTTCGGCATCTGTTGATATCCTAGTGTCTGCTGACATCTTGTGTGCAGCTTAGTTGAGAGATCAACTGTCACACTACATTGAGCGTCAAACGTGCATCGTCTGCTGCACTCGACCCCAATCGAACAAACCAAGAAACATATGAAGTTGGCCTTGCACTGCTAACGGGGAGAACTACATTTTGACGCCAACGATTCAATGCTATTGGTCGTTGCACCCTTCAGTCATTTGTTAATAGAAATCACGTGCAAGTCACCGATATGGCGAAGTTACATGTTGTCAACCCCTGCGTTCTGACATGCAGCAAAACCATTAGGAGGCCGCAAGCTATGCCAACACCAATTGACGGATTGCATTGTCTGTGTTAAACTGTGATAATGTCAATGAAGCATGGCAGGTATTACACAATTGCTTTGTATGGCATAAATAGCTTCGACGTTCGTGTAGATATGTGCAAATAGCCATGACCGAATCCATGTGCGCCTTAATGAGAATGAGAGAATGGGTACAAAAAACGAGTGGCTGGCGAAAACGTGGAGGAAGAGGGGTGTAGACGAGCAGAGAAGAGAAGAGTGGGAAAGGATAAGGAAAACGGGATAGATATAGTGTGACGCAGAGCAGAGGAGGGAGGATCGGAGGAAGAGGGAGTGAGAGGGAGGGAGGGAGGAAGGAAGGGAGGTAGGAAGGGATGGAGGTAGGAAGAGAGGGAGGGCTGAGGGAGAGAGGGAGGGAGTAATAATTTAATGTTCAAGTTTTATTTAGTTTATATCTTAATAGATGTAGCATTATTGGAAAAGTAAACTATATTTTGTCTCGTAACATGCACCACTGACATAATTGTTTTGGCGTATCATGTTTATTGAAATATTACAAATATTGATAGTTGGCCGGGATTTTATCGAATCACAAATTTTGAATAACCCGAATACAACTGAGTCTTTGGGCAAAGTAAACCAGTAGACTTAAGTACTGCCGTTACACACACGCACGCACGCACGCACGCACGCACCACACACGGTAGACCTAAGTACTGCACACACACACGCATGCACGCACCCACACACACACACACCACACCACCACACACACCCACACACAAACACACACACACACAGATCATTCATACACACACACACGCACGCACGCACACACACACGCACACACACACACACACAACAAACACACACATATGTATGTATATATATATATATATATATATATATATATATATATATATATATATATATATATACATACAACTATGTTGTGTTTGTTTGTGTTGTTTGTGTGTGTGTTGTGCGTGTGCGTGTGCGTGTGCGTGTGCGTGTGCGTGTGCGTGTGCGTGTGCGTGTGCGTGTGCGTGTGCGTGTGCGTGTGCGTGTGCGTGTGCGTGTGCGTGTGCGTGTGCGTGTGCGTGTGCGTGTGCGTGTGCGTGTGCGTGTGCGTGTGCGTATATATATATATATATATATATATATATATATATATATATATATATATATATATATATATACATATATGTAGTTTGTAATTGTATATATCAGACCTGCCACATTTTGGGGATGGCAATCTGTATTTTTGACGTAAAATTATATAAGAATCATTATCAATCTGTATCAGATAGCTCGTATACAAATTTGTCGCACATGCCATAACAACACATGAATACAACATATAAAGCAAATAGACACTCAATATAATTTAATAGAAACATTGTTTATTCATGAAAAGAAAGTTGAAGAAGTAATGAGAATTTTGCAAACACGCGAACATTATTAATAATATTCAGCTATTAAAAAACGCCTACTATTAATGTAATAACAATTTAATTATCGATGTAGCAAAAGTTGAAAGAGAAACTTTTATAACAAGGCCAAATAATTCAGAACAATCTACTCTTGTTGCTCTGCAATGATTCACACATTGCATTAACATAATCATTATCCATTAAAAATATAATTTGCTTGCTCAGTAACTGATTAATTGAATAGAATAATTCTCCCAATTTTTTTTAATTTAGTAAATACTATAGATCGACTGTATTCCTGACCTGGGCGATGCAGGTTTTAATGTACACACGCTCCTTGCGCCTCTCTCGCCGTTATGTGTGGACTCATCCCTTTGTCTTGGTTTTTCGTAGTCGAAGACGTCGGCTGTGGCGACATCGTAATGATGCAACTATCACTATCGCCAGCCCCAAACTCACAATTCCTTCCTCTGTTAAACGGCGTCATTCTTGTGAATAAATTATCTCAAGTAAACACCAAAGTGGTAAACACGCATATTTATAATGGATTTTAAGGGCACGCGTAGCGCCGACGGTCGGCGTTAGTCGGTAGGTGTACGTGTGCTGACTGGTGTGCGCTAGTCCGCGGAACTAATTGGCCTTTAGGGCCAACTGCTTTTTACGCCGATGGCCAACTAGCTGAAGTCGGTAGGTGTGTGCTTACCATAATAGACAACGTAGAACTCTATATGTACAAGGAAATATTACATTGCGAAAATTTTGTATGTGGTCCCTAGAGGTAAAGTCCACGCTGTTTCTCTTATATTGCTCACCCATGTATGGAGTACAATTCTGGTGGAAAAACAAGAAATCCACATTAAATAGATTGCATATTGCATATCACAATATTTTGTTGTTTATTCGTACATCAAAATATGAAAGTACCAGTCTGCTATTGACTCTGTTCGATGTACAATGCTGCCAGTCAGTTATTAGAAATATGGTGCATAGATGTTTGTGTAGACTTGATAGCTCTGTTAACTATATTTTAAATGACATTCTAACTTCTAGCTTAAGATTCATTTCCAGGATCCGTAAACACTGGAACAAGCTTTTATATGTGAACACTTGACTGAACCAATTAATTGTATACATTTGTTTCTAATATATACACACCATAGGGTCAGAATACATACTGTATATGTTGTCTGCCAAATGTCATCATATGGACCTCAGAGTCACATGCACTTGATGTATGTGCCCTGTTGAGTCTGGAATAAAGTTATTGAACTGAATTTAATATACAAACGTATACATCGTACATACAGTTGCACGTACATACGTACCAAATAGTGTGTGTGTGTGTGTGTGTGTGTGTGTGTGTGTGTGCGCGTGCGTGCGTGCGTGCGTGCGTGCGTGCGTGCGTGCGGGCGGGCGTGCGGGCGTGCGGGCGGGTGGGCGGGCGTTCGTGCGTTCGTGCGTGCGTGCGTGCAAAAACTGTGCATGTGTTAGCGCCCTCTGCAGGATAGGTTAGAAATCATTGTTTAACATTGTGAGTTTTGTGTTTGCCGATAGAGGGCCGCACAAAACGTCATCACCGGAAGTTCTCGGCTGGTGCAACTTTTCACGTGTGTCGGCAACGACAGCGCTGGATTTACTTTCGTGTTGCATCATTCTGTTTTTGGTACAACACCGTTCGATCTTCACGTAGCTAGAGGGTATTGATCCGAATCGGTGGGTGTATTTATCTACGAATTAGACGGGTAAAAATTTATCATGGCGGATGTTAACGCAACGCCAAACGATATCAAAGAGAATAAAAAATCCCAGCTGTCAAAAGATGGGGGTAGCGGAGAGCCGATCGACGGGGTTGAACCTCCAAAGACCGAGGCCCAGTTGAAAAAAGAGGCCAAACGTCTAGAGAAGCTGGCAAAATTTCAAGCGAAGAAGGAAAAAATGCAAGCACAAGAGGCTGCAAAGAAAACATCTGATGGAAATGTGAGTCACAGATCCATGTCTACATTCTAAAACAAGGCAACTTTTATGATAAACCAGTAAAGTTGAAGAGTAAAGCACAATTCAATCAAATTCTACTTACTGGAATCTTAATTGATCTAGGTTGTACTGTATTATATATAGTAAGTATAGTTGATAGAGGAAAATGTGCTTATTACAATAAAAACTACGAAGTCGCTATAGCTCTGAACTTGAACCTTCTCAGCTATTGCCTATTGCCAGGTTCATCCAGCAATTAGCCAGTGCTGGGGCTATAATATATTGATGCGTTGTGTGGCACTCTGTCTGAGCTAGAGTCATTGTCCAGTATGAGGCACTGTTGTACTGGTAGGTACTCACTGCACAGGCGCAGATGAAGTGTCGGAGCGGAGCTACAGTTACTTTAATGTACATCCGGGGGGATCAGACCAATAGCAACAGCCTAAAAACTATTTATCTAATTCTCACTTGATAGTTGATTTATCATGATTCGTGATGATTTCCCAGTCGAAAACTAAATAAATTTTCTTTGTAATATTCTAAAAAATACATTTATCTGACATTTATAATTATACGTAAAGATATGTTACACCTTGACAAACAGTGAGACTTCTGAACCTAGTAAGGCATAGCTGTGTATTTTGCAATGTTGTGTAATTGCAAAATCTCTGTCATTCTTTAATTATATTTTACTGAATAAAAAATGAATGGATCAAAATGCCAACATGACATTTTTATGTTTTCAACGTTTTGTTTAGAAAAAGAAGGACAAAAAGAAGAAAGAACGTGAAGTGATCACCTACGACATTCCGACCCCAGAGGGGGAAAAGAAAGGTACAGTAATCAGAGAGCAAACTTTTCAAATCACAAGTGCCAATCACCGAGCAAATTGTGATGCAAAGAATTGTGTTATTAATTATTATTATTATTCTTTGCTTTTTCCCACTAGGTGGGGTCAGCTGCCCTAATTCTTGATTTCCAAAATGTTCTGTCCTGGGCATCCTCCAGGGTGATCCGCAGTTCCTGCATGTCCCTTCGGACGCAATCCATCCATCTCCCTCTTGGTCTTTTTCCTGGCACTATCATATGCTCTTACTTCATTGTTTTCTTCCATTCTCTGCATGTGTAGTCTCATTTCTCTGACTTTCTGTTAGATGCTATTCACTCCTAGCACATTTCTGATGTCCACACTCTTTACTTTGTCTCTCAGTGTTACACCTTTAATTTTTCTCAACATCCTTATCTCTGTTTTCTCGAGAATCTGTTCTTCCCTCTTTCCAACTGTCCAACATTCTGCTCCATACAGAAACACTGGTCTAATGACAGTCATATAGAGAACGACTTTTAATTACCTTGACATTTTCTTGTCACTGATAACTCCGGATAGGTTTCTCCACTTTGCCCACGTTGCACCAACTCTTGCTCTTACTGCTTCCTCTGATCCTCTTTCACTGATGGTGACACCTAAATATTTGAATTTTTTCACCTTTATTATTATTATAGTTATTTATTTACAAACCCGTCAGGCTTTGATGTTTCACAGTGCAAATATACAAAACAGTTTTCAAATGCTTGTAATTTAATCAACTTGGTATTAAAATTCAGTCTATGAAAAAAATATTTGTAAACAAGCGCACATATAGGAATAAGTTACTGGCTGTGGATGAATGTTTACATCAAAGTCAACATTGTGTTCAATTGAACAAGTCTGGTGCAAAGTAAATTGCATTGAGAAGTACTGAATACTGGGCTTTAAAAAAATTAGAACTGGAATTTACATTTTATCTTGCAGACACAAGTGGTCCAATGCCTGATGCCTACAGTCCGCAGTATGTCGAGGCGGCTTGGTATGCATGGTGGGAGAAGAGTGGATTCTTCAAGCCTGAGTATGGGGTACGTGTCTTATCTACTGTTTACATCAGAAGGACATTTTATAATTCTTTTAAACCTAGGGAAATTTATTTCAGTTTAAGAAATGAACTGCATGGGTTTTGATGATCTATTTCTGCTCTGACGTATTAGCACTGTTTTATGATGCGAACCCGTGGAACTTGTATGTTTAGTGTCCAGTGCGCAAAATACAAAGCTCAGTAAATTGAGTATGAACAAAACACCAAACAGTTTTGACAATAATACATTAGGTAGTATCTAGGATCAACTTATGCAAGAAGACTAGCACCATTGACTTGGTATGTTGTTCTTTCAGAGGGCTTCTGCTTATGAAGAAAACCCCAAGGGTAAATTCATGATGGTGATACCCCCTCCCAACGTCACAGGAAATCTGCATCTTGGCCATGCTCTCACCAATGCCATTGAGGACGCCGTTGCCAGATGGTAAGTGACCCAATGTCACATGACCAGCAAGCGATCATGGGGTCAATTCCGTTTTTTAAATTCCAGTTTATATAATTTAAAAAAAATTCCAATCCCAACTTGCAAAAATCTGTTCAACATTTTCCACCTCAATTATAAGTTACCCCAGGAGAAATTATATTCCAATTTGTTTAATGCATTTATAGTACACATATTTTAAACATTGCTAGAGATAAGAGAA
The DNA here is from genome assembly GCA_025642075.2 of Ridgeia piscesae. Taxonomy (NCBI): domain Eukaryota; kingdom Metazoa; phylum Annelida; class Polychaeta; order Sabellida; family Siboglinidae; genus Ridgeia; species Ridgeia piscesae. The sequence continues at coordinate 630,010 of JAODUO010000087.1, read as the reverse complement.
ATATATTTATTCTGGATAATAAACTAACAAATGGAATTGTATTGCAGATCAGAGTAATTATTTTCCATCTGCAACAGTAACACGGCTCGTTTTTGAAGTAAACAGTTTAATTGATAATTTCATATAATATCAGGAAAATTTAGCTTTGTACTTCTTGTGTTTTTCAAGATAATGGTTTTAAAAAGGAAATTGTTCCAGTGAGTCCTGAATGACCAGCACGTGATGTCTTTTAGGCACCGGATGCACGGGGTGACAGTCCTGTGGAATCCTGGTACGGACCACGCTGGCATCGCGACCCAGGTCGTGGTTGAACGGAAGCTGTGGCAAGAACACAAGAAGACACGGCATGATCTGGGACGGGAGGAGTTTGTCAAGGAAGTCTGGAAGTGGAAGAACGTGTAAGTATCATGTGTGACTGTATCTGGCCTTTATGCAGGATAACATTTTACCAGTCCAAATATCCCGGTAGACCATGGGTTCATATGAGCACACAGTCAGACATGTAGACAGTGAATACAAAAGTTTGGTCCACAAATTTGTCCTTGTCCATTCAATTTTTTACCTGTCCAAAACTAACTTTGCCTGTCCAAAAGACAGGTGGACAGTCCTACAGCTGAAAGTATGGATAACTTCAGACGACCAGTTATTCTAAGCTCAGGCACTGCTGATTACACAAATAACAGTACCGTAAAGTACATAAATAACAATATCTTAAAATACACAAATAACAGTGCCTTAAAGCAGATCACACTGTCAAAACACTGCAGTGAGCTTGTTGCTGTTCCCACAATTGGGACTTGGGGTTTAGCCATTCATGGCTGAAGCTACATGTATAGTTCTCTGGCAGGAGGGAGTAAGTTGCGAGTGGGGAAGTGCCTCGATCTTAACTCCCTTCCCTATCCAAATGGTATCATATGCTCCAATTGTATCATATGCTCCATTTCATTGTTGGAAACTTGAAAGGAGAAGGAAGTTAGTTGTGATTACAGACACTCCCTGGGTGCTGCGCCTACAACAGTCCAAAATTTAGTTCCGTCAGGCTTCACAATTTCCCAGTAACTACACAACTGTTGGTTTTATGGCTGAACTTGCTCCGTTCCAGAAAGGGAGACACGATCTACCACCAGCTGCGGAAACTGGGGTCTTCCTACGATTGGGACCGTGCCTGTTTCACTATGGATCCAGTAAGTGTTCATCTGATTTAAAAGCATTGGGTTATTGCCAGTTTACATATTAAATATGTGTCTGGATGTTGCTGGACTTAAAACATTTTATGTTGTTAGATTTGACTCGTATGCTGACTGACTTGACATGGTACGTTTTCCCGCTATATGATTCGAAATTCAGAAATTTGCAGCTATATAAACGAATATCGCTGGAATATTTTCCTTCATGTCCTCCGCTGCAAAATTGGTCCCTGGCGATCTTTAACTTTCTGACTTATACAAAAACTATAACCGCCAAACTACTCCTCACATATCTTATATGTATGTGTATTGTATACACATACAGATTAAAATCACTAAATTATTTAAACAAATAAACTTCAAAACAAAACTTGCGTAAAACTCCACTTTGTTAGTAGCCTCAGTTACCCAGGCTCCGTGAGATGGCAGCACTTTTAAGCCCCTCAAGTCTGCCTGGGGAAAGAAAGGCTCTGCGTTTGTTAGGCTTTACCCCAGATTAGGGTAGAGACGCTGATTGGCTCTCAGGCGAACTATGAAATAAAAATTAAAATAACAATATACTAACACAAGATAATGATATCCTATAAAAAGTATTCAACATTGAACTTATATTAACAAAAAAATAAGTAAAAATTCAAATTTACAGTTGTTTGTGAAATAAGAATTACGGCAGGATTAACCAGTATCCGTGAGGTGGCAGCATTGTTTAACCCCACACGAATAACATACAAATTAAATAAGGATACCTTTTTATCAAACAATCCTGTATTATAAAAACTATTAAAAATTAAACTTATATTAACACAAAATAAATAGAAATACAAATTTGCAGTTGTTTATAAAAATAGAAATTACGGCAGGATTAATCAGTGTCCGTGAGGTGGCAGCATTGTTTAACCCCACACGAATAACATACAAATTAAATAAGGATACCTTTTTATCAAACAATCCTGTATTATAAAAACTATTAAAAATTAAACTTATATTAACACAAAATAAATAGAAATACAAATTTGCAGTTGTTTATAAAAATAGAAATTACGGCAGGATTAATCAGTGTCCATGAGCTGGCAGCATTGTATAGATCACGCGGATAAATATTCAAAAGCCAGGAGACTCACCAGACTGTCTTCTCGGCGTAGCTACTTTGTTCGATTTTGTACGTTGTTGGCCTTGACCCACTGTGTGTTGCTGTCTGCAGAAGTTGTGTCGTGCCGTGACAGAGGCGTTCGTTCGCATGCATGACAAGGGGATCATTTATCGCAGTAACCGTCTCGTCAACTGGTCCTGTACTCTCAACTCTGCCATCTCCGACATCGAGGTATGTCCCCTCAGTTCTTGTGTTCCTGTGGCAGCTTGTCAGAAACAGGTTTAACCGTTTCTTTGCCAGCCAGAATCTTGCAGACGTACAAAAAGTGCCGAGCTATTTTGTGACACGTATTCAGCATTTTAAACTTTTTATTATGTGTGATTTTATGTGCATCATTTACGTTCACTAATATACGCTTTGCAAGGTTGATGATTTTCATAGTAAACAAACACAATTTTGGCTATATGTCTGGTTTATTTTTGCATCTAACACATGGAAATCTAAGCGTAAATGTAATACAATAGATACGGTTGATTTACTGATACACTGATGTAATTGTAAAGGAAACATTGCCCTGTAATATGACATTCGTGAGTTCTCACCACCTACATTTAGTGCATTTGGAGATCTCAACCTGTCACATGTTATGGCTTTAAGTTCACTGAGAAAGACTGATGCCATTGTTAGTGTTCATTGTAGTGACATATCTATAAGGTAACATTGTAATTCACTTTTTTCACCAGGTGGACAAGATGGAGGTCGAAGGTCGTACATTCCTCCCTGTGCCTGGCTATGATGAGAAGATCGAATTCGGAGTTCTTGTGTCCTTTGCCTACCCAATTGAGGGGTCAGGTATGAGTTCAGTCGCCCCCTTGAAGAAACTGAAAGTACTCGGGATTCATGAAAAGTATCTTGACGAAGCATGAGACCATTTTAGTTAACAGTAGTTGTCAGTCACAAAGCACATTATGACAAAGTATTCATAGTTATGATAGTTATCTTGCTTAATGGTGAACGTTGTTTCTGTAACTAATTTGAGCAAAAATGTTATTGTTTACAGGTAAAGACATTGTGGTGTGATCGTATTGTTTACAGGTGGAGACATTGTGATGTGATCATGTTGTTTGCAGACGAGGAAATTGTTGTGGCAACGACCCGTATAGAAACGATGCTTGGTGACACGGGTGTGGCTGTCCACCCTGAAGATGACCGTTACAAACACCTACATGGAAAATACGTCCTGCATCCGTTCTGTGACCGCAAACTGCCCATCGTTTGTGACGAGTTTGTCGACCGAGATTTTGGCACAGGTGAGGTGACATTTTGGTTGCGACTACAAACACTGTCTTAATACAGGGCTGGACATTTGGTGGACTATCATTATCTGATGACTTTACCACTGGCAGTAAATGCAAATTAATTTGAAATTTTTCAACAGTTAACCTTTAGTTATTATGGGCCTAGTTTTTTTATTTTTTTTAGCTATTTATATGCAATTTAGTTGTTTTAATTATTTATGATACCTATTAGACTTCTACATTTTATGCAGTTCCATTGTGTTATTGATTTTATGTAATGTAATGTTTTATCATATTTAATGCACATATTTACTTTCCAGGTAGTTTTATGATGACAAATATCATGCTATCCAGTGTTTGATATTGAAGCAAGCTTAGTGATATTGTGCACTCAAATAATCATATCTACTCCCCGTAAATAGGCCTCGCACGCAAGGATGGTGTTTTGACTTTTTACCAGTTTACAACCCATTACAAATGCCAAGTTACACTTTTACAGGTGCTGTGAAGATCACACCAGCTCATGATCACAATGACTACGAGGTCGGGAAACGACATAATCTGCCCTTCCTCACAATCATTGACAACAGTGGCCTGATGACTGCTGAGTGTGGACAGTTCAGTGTAAGTCACATGTCCAGTAGATGGTCAGTTCAATGTAAGCAACATGGCCCAGTGGATGTTTAGTTCAGTGTAAGTCACATGGTCCAGTGGATGGATAGTTCAGTGTAAGTCACATGGTCCTGTGGATGGTCAGTTCAGTGTAAGTCACATGTCCAGTGGATGGTCCGTTCAGTGTAAGTCACATGTCCAGTGGATGGTCAATTCAGTGTAAGTCACATGTCCTGTGATGGTCAGTTCAGTAAGCACATGGTCCATGGATGTCATCAGTGTAAGTCACATGGTCCAGTGGATGGTCAGTTCAGTGTAAGTCACATGGTCCTGTGGATGGTCAGTTCAGTGTAAGTCACATGGTCCTGTGGATGTCAGTTCAGTGTAAGTCACATGGTCCAGTGGATGGTCAGTTCAGTGTAAGTCACATGGTCCAGTGGATGGTCAGTTCAGTGTAAGCCACATGGTCCAGTGGATGGTCAGTTCAGTGTAAGCCACATGGTCCAGTGGATGGTCCATTCAGTGTAAGCCACATGGTCCAGTGGATGGTCAGTTCAGTGTAAGTCACATGGTCCAGTGGATGGTCAGTTCAGTGTAAGTCACATGGTCCAGTGGATGGATAGTTCAGTGTAAGTCACATGGTCCAGTGGATGGTCAGTTCAGTGTAAGCCACATAGTCCAGTGGATTGTCAGTTCAGAGTAAGTCACATAGTCCAGTGGATGGTCCATTCAGTGTAAGTCACATGATCCATTTGACAGTCAGTTTAATGTAAGTCACATGGTCCAGTGGATAGTCAGTTAGGTGTGAGTCACATGACCCTGCCGGCATAGTCATCTCACTCAGACAGTCTGTTAGAGTCTGTGTTGAATATGTTGTGGCACTGATACATGTGTTGGGGTGCCTATGGAGTGCAGTTTCCAACAAAATGCTCAAAATGCAGTATAAAATCTAATTGCATGTAAAACAATATAATTATACAACATAGATATGTACACATTGCAAATGGAATGTAAATCGATTAAAATATGATCAAAAGATTACCAGAGATGTTAAAAAAGATAAACTATCAAAGACTATCAATTATTTTTAAAGAAGATATTAAAAAAAAAATGTAAAAATACTATTAAAATGATTAATGTGACCATCCGAGTATGTGTGTGTTTCTTGTAGAAAATGAAGAGGTTTGATGCGAGGAAGGCTGTGCTTCAAGCCCTCAGGGAGAAGGGACTGTACAGGGAGACCAAGGACAATCCCATGGTGATCCCCATGTGTAGGTGAGTCTCCCATCCTGGCTGGGAAGAGAGGGAAAGGGGGTTGTCTTCTTGTTTTAAAACACAGGACACAGGCTCCTTGTGAAATGGGTACAACCCTGTATATTTCATATCTCAACAACTACTAATTGTATCTCAGTTAAATTTGCAAGGTATTATGTTTGTATAAAAAGAATGTTACCCACTAGGTTATATACAATTTGCATAACTGTAACCATGACAACCAGAATTTTTTTAAATTTTGGATAGGTGTCATTTTGTGGACATGAAAAAAAAATATTGTATGTCTCATTTTATTGTTTATTCTAGTAAATGATATGCCAAATTGTGCAATGATGTAGTTTGAATATTATACAACAATTTCTTTTTCCAGTAAAGTTGAGGAAATTAGTCCCATTAATACAGTCACCTGGCTAATCAGGTCACTTGCCCAATACTAAGGGTGGCCTTAATAGAGAGGTTCCACATGGTCAGACAAACTACCAGGATCGTCAGTTTTTTTGAGAAATTGTGAAATTGTCCAGCTTTAGAGATTAACATAAGCTATTTGAGTGCTGTTTCACAAGTTACCCGATCTAACTGTCAAATTCTTTTGATGATTTTAACAAGGCTTCACACTTATTAATCTGAATTGGTAATAATGCTAGATTCTCCTGTTCATCGTAAGTGAACAGAATTTATGTGGCTAAGAAATGATCATGTGAAAAGATATACAAACTACAATATCCTGTCATTTAAGCTCAAATGAAAGACAAGCTGTGGGGAAGTGACTTGGCATTGTTCTGTGACATTAGAAGTGATGTGATTGTGTTGTGTTGTTTGTCAGTCGCTCCAAGGATGTCATTGAGCCTCTCCTCAAGCCGCAGTGGTACGTCAACTGTCAGGACATGGCAAAGAGGGCCGTTGATGTAAGTGCTCTTTATCGCTACAGCTCTTTGTCTCTATCCCTCACCCCCACTCTGTCCCTTTCTCTCCCCTTTTCTCTGTCTCGTTCTCTCGCTCTCTGTCTCTTTCTCTCACTCTTGCTTATTCCCTCTCTCCCTCTGTCCTTTTCTCTCCCCTTTTCTCCATCTCGGTCTCTGTCTCTTTCTCTCACTTTTGCTTATTCCCTCTCTCCCTCTATTTTTTTTCTTCCCCCCTCTCTGTCTCTTTCTCTCCCCATGTCTCTGTCTCTTTCTCCCCCCTCTCTATGTCTCTTGCTCTTGCTCCCTCTCTCCCTCTGTCTATCTCTCACCCTCTCTATCTCTCACTCTTGCTTTCTCCCTCCCTCTCTCACACTCTCTCTTATGATGTTCTTGTCCTGTTGTGTTCAGGCACACATTCACAAATGCATGCAGAGTCGCAAGCACACAACCATGCATGCACGCAGCCATGCATGCACGCAGCCATGCATGCACGCAGCCATGCATGCACGCAGCCATGCATGCACGCAGCCATGCATGCACGCAGCCATGCATGCACACAGTTCTGTCAACATGTTAATTCAGGTTTTGTTGACTGGATGTCTGTATGACTAGGATGGGATGATTTCTGATATTATCTTGAAATGTAAAACTGAATCGTCCATATATTTGAAAAAACACATCTGCATGTACTGAATGTCAGACATATGTAGCTTCATTGTACACCATTCCATTTGTATAATTGATTGTTGTTTTATTTGTTCGGTTTGATGTTCCTATCGCCAACATGTATGTGTGTGAGTGCGTGCGTGCGTGTGTGCGTGCGTGCATATATGTATTTAGATTACATGTTATTAGGTGTTTTTTGCAGGCGGTTCGCAACAAAGACATCAGGATTATTCCGGAGATGTTCACAAAAACGTGGTATCAGTGGCTTGAGAACTGTCGGTGAGTCGGATAACATGTACAGGATCACAACGTACAATCATAGACATGTGAACCACATTCTGTATACGTAAGATCTGACCCCGTTTGTATACTGTGCACATCTGATCTGACCCCTATCTTTGGCACATGGTTACCCAGTCTGGTATGTACACCACAGCAATCTAGACCCTTGCTTATATGCAACATGATAATAATTAATAAAATTACCTTAAGCAAATGTAACAAAAATATCCAGTAAAGCTCTACTAAGCCAAACTACTTATTAACATAGCTTAATATATTATTTATTAGAATAAAAACAATTATTTAATTTTCCACGGGATGTTGTTCACCTGATTCCCTGTCAACATTTCAAAGAATTACCTGGTTACCATGGTTTCCATTATGCAACTAAATTACTGTATCACATTTGATTTTCTTGTAATCAATGTGTAATGTATTTAACCATTTGTCAAGTTAGGACAAGTTGTTTTGACATTTGATAACACAGGGCATTTCACAAGAAATTTCAATATAGTTGAAGTTCAAAGAATGAGCAAAATGGGTAAATTCTAAATTTGTTAAAGCTGAAATTAAACACGACCCAGTTATGCAACTTGTCAAGCCACTGACTGTGAAACTTTATTCGCCGTGTGTTTGTCACAGGGACTGGTGCATCTCCCGCCAGCTGTGGTGGGGACATCGCATCCCCGCGTACTTCGTCACCCTACTTGATCAGGACACTCCGGGCAATGTAAGTTGGCGTAGACATGTTCATGTAGAAATTTTCAATCGTAAAATCATGTTATACAATATAAACTGTATCATATGGTGACTGTTCAAATGTGTTTTAGTGAACCATTTTCTATTGTTGAAATTGATAATTTTTTGGTGAAAACGGTAGATGACAGCAAAAATGTTATGGACATTGGAATAACTAAAAAATACTATAATGACCACAATTGCTGCCCTTGGTTGGTCCACAGAGGCGTGTAAACGGGTACAAACTGTTTAAAAACATAACAGAACTGACAAGAACTGAAGTAGGTATAGAGTCGATCGAGGCTACAATGTCTGTGCGTGCTGTTGACAGGAGGGTGACAGATGGGTGACAGGGAGATCAGAAGAAGAGGCGCGAGAGAAAGCTTCAAAGAAGTTCGCAGTTTCTGCAGACAAGATCCAGCTCAAACAGGGTGAGACTCATTCGATAGGAACACTTAAGAGGTTTCAGGAATTCTGGGCTAGACTAGATAAACACCATTTGCGAAGTTTTGCCCCAACAGCGAACAAATGTTTGTTCGATCACATGTTAAACACACTATCTAATTCATATTATTAGATCCTTGTTAATTGTCCAGGAGCGACTGATGTGTGCAACTTATACAGCCGTATGTGGCAGCTGGTTCCTTAATTCCTTAGCAGATGAACACTGCAAGATTATGCCACTAATCCACCAAACATATGTCTAATCCACCAAACATATGTCACTAATCCACCAAACATATGTCTAATCCACCAAACATATGTCACTAATCCACCAAACATATGTCACTAATCCACCAAACATATGTCTAATCCACCAAACATATGCCACTAATCCACCAAACATATGTCACTAATCCACCAAACATATGTCACTAATCCACCAAACATATGTCACTAATCCACCAAACATATGTCACTAATCCACCAAACATATGCCACTAATCCACCAAACATATGTCACTAATCCACCAAACATATGTCTAATCCACCAAACATATGTCACTAATCCACCAAACATATGTCACTAATCCACCAAACATATGTCTAATCCACCAAACATATGCACTAATCCACCAAACATATGTCACTAGTCCACCAAACATATGTCTAATCCACCAAACATATGCACTAATCCACCAAACATATGTCACTAATCCACCAAACATTGTCTAATCCACCAAACATACTGTCTAATCCACCAAACATATCTGACCTGTTCTAACGAAATGAGTCACATGTCAGCAAACTTGATTTCGAGAAAACACCGTATAAACATTGCACGGCTACATTTAACGATTTTGACTTTTCGTCACCAAAGCACACTTTAGTGTCTTTTCTATCAACTGTCAATGCATATTTGCCATTTATATTACTATTTAGTACATTTTACTACCTTTTTAGAAAGGCTACGTAACATTTCACGCATGAATTTCGTAAAACAAAACCGATAAATCGCACTTGTTTGAGTCGCATTCTTCGGGGTTTTCCTTGCCGCAAAGCGGACATATTTGGTACTACGGGAAAGCCCAGCATGTCCACTGTCTGAATCTGAATCCCCAATGACGTCAATTTTAGCCAATAGAAACGTTTAACTGAGAGACCTATCTGTAAAGAAACATCACCAGTTGTCAGGCACAGCTGATAGCAGTCCCCTGATTGGCTTAAAGCTGTGAACGCATGCGCAGTGCACATTCGCTAGCCGTAAAAAAGTAGAATCGATCGGATCGCCGCAACGAAACACTGCTAAATATTATCTTTGACAATAAGCGCGACTTGGGAGGGGGTTTAGAATACATCAAAAGGTGAAATAGAAGCAAAACAGTTGAATTAGGAATGACAACGCACTCAATCATGTACTTGCGTGACCGCGAACTTCAAATGCGATTTTCTCAGTTTGAAGCATTCTACCAAATAACTTTGGCTGTGCGTGAGCTAGCTCCATAATTTTTGCACTGTTGGAAAGCTTAATAAATATTCTTTTCGATGGTATTACTAACTCAATTTATTTATTTTTGACATGTGACTCATTTCGTTAGAACAGGTCACATATATCACTAATCCACCAAACATGTCACTAATCCATCTATTAAAAACTAGTTACTTATGTGCATTTCTTGAAAACTGGCGACGTTTCCGTGGTAATAATAATAATATTTATAAAGCACAATATCCAAATATGCTCAAAGCGCTGTACAATAAAATATAAAGCTATTTATGATGTGTTAAAAATAATATTAATAATAATAAATACAATTGTAAAATTAACTTTCAGATAAAAAATGTAGAAACGTTAAATTATTCATATTAAAACTGTTAATTAAATACTATATAGAATTAACAATGATGAGTAAAATAAATAAATAAAACTAATTATTACTCTACATGCGAAACACATACTAAACGATGGCATATATAAGTGAATACAGTCAATAATGATCACGTGTGTGCGTCGGATCACAACCTGTCCACAAGCATAACTTCATTCAGTGTGAACTTACGTGAGGGCAGTGTATGTTCCCTGCAGTGTAAAGATGATACACGGTCTACTCTATGTGTGTGGCCGAGTGTGTGAGGGGATCGTTTCACTAAGACAATAAACTCTGCGTGTGATGTTGTCTGACAGATGAGGACGTTCTGGACACATGGTTCTCTTCTGGAATCTTCCCGTTCTCCATCTTCGGCTGGCCAGACAAGGTGGGTGCAGCATCGTCTCTGTCCCTTAGTGACTGGCAAACGTTAGGTAAAATAAACAAGATTAAAGACTGCTGAAGTACTAATAACGATTCCATTTGTGAAGTGCCCGAGAGCAATTTTTAATTGATCATGTGCTATATAATAATTTTATTATTATCTGTGTAACCGTGTTTATTTGTTTTTTTGGGGGGGAAGAAGCATTTTGCATAGGTCATTCTTCCCTGGTTCACTTTTTCTTTCATTGATATATATATATATATATATATATATATATATATATGTATGTATATATATATATATATATATATATATATATATATATATATAAAAATACATATATATATATATATATATATTATTATGTATATATATATATATATATATATATATAACATACCATATATATATATATATATATATATATATATATATATATATATATATATATATGTTAGTGGACAGTCCTTCAGTCAGAAGTGTGTCTGGTTGTAGACCAAGGACCTGGAGATGTTCTACCCTGGCACGCTGCTGGAGACTGGCCATGACATCTTCTTCTTCTGGGTGGCCCGGATGGTGATGATGGGGCTGGAACTGATGGGGGAGTTGCCCTTCAAAGACGTTAGTCACCCCCTCGAAAACATTCCTGTGTTCTCAGATAATGCGTTATGAACACCACAAATTTTTATTGTCAGAATAAGAAACTATGGGAAAAGGTTAATTTTTTTAGAAAACCGCTAGTCGCGTGTAGGAATATTTTCAAAACTGGTCGTTGCCATGGAAATGGTGGCCATCTTTTATTATTATGGTGTTTCTTTTTGTTGAGAAGTATAACCTGTGAAGAAACATAACTTATCAGAAAGTGTAACCTGTCAAAAATTCAATCAGTTGGAATGTGCAAATTACAGAAATGTGTTATCTGTACAGGAGTGTAATCTGTTCAGAAACGTATTCTGTCAAAGAATGTAATATTTGAATATGTGTAATCTGTAACGACATGTAAACAGCCAAGCAGCGTAATATGTTGAAATTTGTAATGTGTCACCAAATATAACCAATCAGCGAATATAGTCTGTCACTAAGTGTTATCTGAAAAGCGTATTCTGTTGAGAAATGTGCTGTGAAAAGTGTTGAGAAATGAAATGTGAGAATTGTCATATGTAAAGAAGTGTAATCTGATAAGTGTCATCTGTGAAGAAGTGTCATCTGAGAAGTGTTATCTGTCAAGAAGTGTAATCTGATAAATGTCATCTGTCAAGACATGTAATATGATGTGTCATATGTCAAGAAGTGTAATCTGATAAGTGTCATCTGTCAAGAAGTGTAATCTGAGAAGTGTCATCTGTCAAGAAGTGTAATCTGAGAAGTGTCATCTGTCAAGAAGTGTAATCTGATAAGTGTCATATGTCAAGAAGTGTAATCTAAGAAGTGTCATCTGTCACAAAGTGTAATCTAAGAAGTGTCATCTGTCACAAAGTGTAATCTGACAAGTGTTATCTGTCACAAAGTGTGATCTGAGAAGTGTCGTCTGTCGAGAAGTGTTAACTCAGAAGTGTAATCAGTCCACCGGTGTTGTGTTGCAGGTGTACCTCCACGCGATGGTGCGGGACAAACACGGGGAGAAGATGAGTAAGTCCAAGGGCAACGTCATCGACCCACTAGATGTCATCACTGGCATCACTCTCCAGGTACACCGTTAGTTACAGTTGTGTTAGATGGCACCTAGGTAGTCAAAGTCTTGGTAACTTCAGCAAAGGAGTTAGTTG
>JAODUO010000087.1:600000-615000 GCA_025642075.2 Ridgeia piscesae | reverse complement strand
TGGTGCCCAGGTCCCTTTGATGTTTGCTATGTTAATTCGCACCTTCACGCCATCAGCCCCTGATTTACCAGCAGAAGATGTATTTACAAAATCACTGGAAAAATTGATGGCACCATGTTAGGTTACGTTTATTTAATTCGTTAGAAACTATTATTATTGCTGCAATTGGAGGCAGCAGAAATTAAGATCTTCAATCAGAAATTTGAAATGCTTTAACGGTCGTAACAGTTGGTGTTAGTTAGTTGCTACGTAGGTGTTTATGAACATGTTGATGTGATCTACGTGTGTTGACACAGGCCGTGATATCAACCTGGACGTGCTGCGTGTTCAGGGATATCGGTTCTTCTGCAACAAGCTCTGGAATGCAACAAAGTTTGCACTGAACGCCCTGGGGGAGGGTTATACCCCACCCAGCACCATGCAGGTAGGTGCAGCTGTCTGTCTGTTGGTCAGTTCTTCAGTCTATCCCATCTGTCTGTGTGTCCGTCTAGTTCCCAGTGAAGAAAAGGGAAGGTTAAACATTTCTGTTTGTGCACCGTATTCCTCAGTGGACATAAATTGTCCATGTTTAATTTTATTAAAGGGAATGGACAATAAAATGGATTGGTTAACAGAACAACTGTATTTACACTACTCTGTTAAGGTTTTCCAAGAACTGTCCGATTACCTTTGTGCAAATTTGTTATTGCATCATATTAAAATTTCTTTTAATATTGACATAATACACTGGAAATTATGTCAAGATAGAGTGAGTGGTTTAAAATATATATTTTTTTAATGTAAAAATAGATTGATTGGTTTAAAAATATTTAATAGTATTTTCTAGCAAATATATTAAGTTGTGCAATATAAGTAGTTTGGGTGAATATAGTAGATTTGTTACCATAAAGGCATAAACTTAACATTTGTTTATAAATATCAAACAAGGTAATAATATAGGATTTATCAATATGTAACGTAATATTTTTTATACCCTGCTGATGCTTATACTGGCAGAGACCTGAGCTTGTTTGCTACAATAAATAAACAAGAGTTATTGTTGTTGATAAAGGTCATTTAATAAATGTACTCAAGACAGTATAGATACATTTAGAAAATGACAATATTAGCAAAGGTGGGGTGTTAACAATGTTTCCCCCACCCAACAGACAATTTATGCAAGTAAAGAACAAGAAATACATGTAAAGCTAGCGTTGGCCGTAGCCAACACATTAGTACATAATACAGAGTAGATGTAGACTAAGCCGATGAATCAAAGCGAAGTGCAAGATATTTATTCTACATAGCGTAAAACAATAGTCCGGCGCAGTACATTGCACAACCGAAACATTAAGAATGTCTACTTAAAAAGGAGCGAATCGGTGGCAGCCATGGGGGAGGATGGAGGGGTCGAAAATCCGATCTTCCTTTGTGTTGCGAAATATTGCGACTTGCGTAATCAAAATCTCAGCACAAAGGGATCGAGCCTCATTCTGAGTGCGGAGAGTTCACGGGCTACGACACGTTTGCGGAATACGCACCGTTCACGGACTAAGTATCCGCCTCACATTGTTTAAATATTATTTTTGACATGTGTAAAAATATTCATTTATTGTTACTCTAACAATGGAATACATTGACTTTGTGAGGTTATCACCAAATGTTGACTTACGCATTTTTATTTTAGTTGTCCGGCAATGAGCAGCTGATGGACCGGTGGATCCTGAGTCGGCTCTCGGAGACTGTCACGCTGTGTGATCGCGCCTTCAGGGAGTATGACTTCCCAGTCGCGACCACCGGCTGCTACAACTTCTGGCTCTACGACCTCTGTGATATCTATCTGGTTAGTGTTGCCATGGTTACTGGTTCCTTAGCAACATGACTGCAGTGGTCACGTGTTGAAAAGAACATGGAAATCGTGGCTTTCAAGTTTGATTGAGAGGCGGATGAGAATATGTATTTTGGACAGCTGAGAATTTTATTATGTTTAGGTACCCAAATATGTACTGTGATTACACTGATTACAGTAGGGCGCAATGCAATGCATCAACTAATGACCATTGATGTGTTTATGTCACCATTGGTGACCACTGATATTGATGGTGTCACCACTATCATCCACTGATGCAGCTACGTCACCACTGTCAACCACTGATATGACTATGTCACCATTGTCAACCACTGATATGACTATGTCACCACTGTCAACCACTGATATGACTATGCCATCACTGTCAACCACTGATATGACTATGTCACCACTGTCAACCACTGATATGACTATGCCACCACTGTCAACCACTGATATGACTATGTCACCACTGTCAACCACTGATATGACTATGTCACCACTGTCAACCACTGGTATGACTATGTCACCACTTTCAACCACTGATATGACTATGTCACCACTGTCAACCACTGATATGACTATGTCACCACTGTCAACCACTGATATGACTATGTCACCACTGTCAACCACTGGTATGACTATGTCACCACTTTCAACCACTGATATGACTATGTCACCACTGTCAACCACTGATATGACTATGTCACCACTGTCAACCACTGATATGACTATGTCACCACTGTCAACCACTGATATGACTATGTCACCACTTTCAACCACTGATATGACTATGTCACCACTGTCAACCACTGATATGACTATATCACCACTGTCAAACACTAACGCAACTGTGTCATAACTGTCAGCCGCCCATGTGACTTTGTCACCAGTATCAACCACTGACTTGTCTGTGTCACCATTATTAACCATTGACGACCAACGTCACCTGTTTGTAGGAAGCTGTCAAGCCCGTCTTGTATGGTGATGACGAAAATGCGAAGACCGTCACCCGAGCAACGCTCTACACATGTCTCGACGTCGCGCTTCGTCTCATCTCCCCTTTTATGCCCTTCTTGTCAGAAGAGCTCTTCCAGCGTCTTCCACGTCGAACGCCCAATGAACCTCCGAGTCTGTGTGTAACACCCTACCCTGAGGTCAATGAGGTAAGGTCAGAGGTCATGGGTCAACGGCAAAATTGTTTGAAGTGATGTTATTCCTTCATCCCCAATTCGGTAGTGTCCATGACAATTTTGTGTCATAGCATCAATAAACCGGTATTTTAATGTCACCAAACCGTGGTTTCCAAGACTCTAAAATAACTAGTAATTAATAGAAAAAATTCCAAAAGAAAAATGTTTCACGTGTAGGCATTTTTGAGGCACCTACAAATCCTATGTCTTACCTTGACTTATTAATCAGTTGTGGCAAGTGGCAAGTCCCCTGGTTCACATTGTAACATGTGATCGCGACATTTCCCCCCAGTTTCAGCTATCCTTCAGTTCTACTTCTAATTAGATTTTTACATGTTCACTCCCCAGTTCCCATTATAACATGTGAGTTTGACATGTCTCCTAGTTCCCATTATAACAACTGATTTTGACATGTCTCCTAGTTCCCATTATAACATGTGAGTTTGACATGTCTCCTAGTTCCCATTATAACATGTGATTTTGACATGTCTCCTAGTTCCCATTATAACATGTGATTTTGACATGTCTCCTAGTTCCCATTATAACATGTGATTTTGACATGTCTCCTAGTTCCCATTATAACATGTGATTTTGACATGTCTCCTAGTTCCCATTATAACATGTGATTTTGACATGTTTCCTAGTTCCCATTATAACATGTCATTTTGACATGTCTCCTAGTTCCCATTATAACATGTCATTTTGACATGTCTCCTAGTTCCCATTATAACATGTGATTTTGACATGTCTCCTAGTTCCCATTATAACATGTGATTTTGACATGTTTCCTAGTTCCCATTATAACATGTGATTTTGACATGTCTCCTAGTTCCCATTATAACATGTGATTTTGACATGTCTCCTAGTTCCCATTATAACATGTGATTTTGACATGTCTCCTAGTTCCCATTATAACATGTCATTTTGACATGTCTCCTAGTTCCCATTATAACATGTGATTTTGACATGTCTCCTAGTTCCCATTATAACATGTGATTTTGACATGTCTCCTAGTTCCCATTATAACATGTGATTTTGATATGTCTCCTAGTTCCCATTATAACATGTGATTTTGACATGTCTCCTAGTTCCCATTATAACATGTGATTTTGACATGTCTCCTAGTTCCCATTATAACATGTGATTTTGACATGTCTCCTAGTTCCCATTATAACATGTGATTTTGACATGTCTCCTAGTTCCCATTATAACATGTGATTTTGACATGTCTCCTAGTTCCCATTATAACATGTGATTTTGACATGTCTCCTAGTTCCCATTATAACATGTGATTTTGACATGTCTCCTAGTTCCCATTATAACATGTGATTTTGACATGTCTCCTAGTTCCCATTATAACATGTGATTTTGACATGTCTCCTAGTTCCCATTATAACATGTGATTTTGACATGTCTCCTAGTTCCCATTATAACATGTGATTTTGACATGTCTCCTAGTTCCCATTATAACATGTGATTTTGACATGTCTCCTAGTTCCCATTATAACATGTCATTTTGACATGTCTCCTAGTTCCCATTATAACATGTCATTTTGACATGTCTCCTAGTTCCCATTATAACATGTGATTTTGACATGTCTCCTAGTTCCCATTATAACATGTGATTTTGACATGTCTCCTAGTTCCCATTATAACATGTGATTTTGACATGTCTCCTAGTTCCCATTATAACATGTCATTTTGACATGTCTCCTAGTTCCCATTATGATTTTGATATGTCTCCTAGTTCCCATTATAACATGTGATTTTGACATGTCTCCTAGTTCCCATTATAACATGTGATTTTGACATGTCTCCTAGTTCCCATTATAACATGTGATTTTGACATGTCTCCCAGTTCCCATTATAACATGTGATTTTGACATGTCTCCTAGTTCCCATTATAACATGTGATTTTGACATGTCTCCTAGTTCCCATTATAACATGTGATTTTGACATGTCTCCTAGTTCCCATTATAACATGTCATTTTGACATGTCTCCTAGTTCCCATTATAACATGTGATTTTGACATGTCTCCTAGTTCCCATTATAACATGTGATTTTGACATGTCTCCTAGTTCCCATTATAACATGTCATTTTGACATGTCTCCTAGTTCCCATTATAACATGTGATTTTGATATGTCTCCTAGTTCCCATTACAACATGTGATTTTGACATGTCTCCTAGTTCCCATTATAACATGTGATTTTGACATGTCTCCTAGTTCCCATTATAACATGTGATTTTGACATGTCTCCTAGTTCCCATTATAACATGTCATTTTGACATGTCTCCTAGTTCCCATTATAACATGTGATTTTGACATGTCTCCTAGTTCCCATTATAACATGTGATTTTGACATGTTTCCTAGTTCCCATTATAACATGTGATTTTGACATGTCTCCTAGTTCCCATTATAACATGTGAGTTTGACATGTCTCCTAGTTCCCATTATAACAACTGATTTTGACATGTCTCCTAGTTCCCATTATAACATGTGATTTTGACATGTCTCCTAGTTCCCATTATAACATGTGATTTTGACATGTCTCCTAGTTCCCATTATAACATGTGATTTTGACATGTCTCCTAGTTCCCATTATAACATGTGATTTTGACATGTCTCCTAGTTCCTATTAGAATTTTTTATTTTGATATGACCCCCAGTTCACGTGGCGAGATGGGCCACTGGAGGCAGAAGTGGAACTGGCCATGAGCGTTGTCCGCTCGGTGCGATCCATGCGGTCAGACTACCAACTGACCAAGACAAAGACTGACTGTAAGTGACCGACACTGCACATACTTTAGGGGATGTCAGACAAATTCACAACTTCCTAATTTTTTTACAACATTACTCCTATCGATGCTGTAGAACTACTTAGCAAGGAAAGTGTGTTCCACAAATGGATGCTGATTGCATTGTTTCTTTGCACAATCACAAGGCCAACACTTTCATTAACAACATTGCCAGTCAAGGTAAAAGATCCAGATATCAGTGAACAAAGTAGCCTTTGGTTTATTCAGAGTGAAATGACACCTTTACATGTTATAAGTATATATTTTTATATTTATATTTTTAATTTTGTTTAATTTTGTATATCTAAGTTAGTTTATCGAATATTGTAAACATTTCTGAAAAGAGGTCTACTTTGGTTTTAAGTGTATAAATAAAGTTGTTATTATTATACTCAAAATAAAATTGTAATCTGAGATGTGGTAAAATACAACATACATCAAATATAGCAACAAGTCATGTTAACGTAAAGCGCATTGATTGGCATTTAATTACTAAAAAAGCGCTATATTAAGAAACAGAATTATTATAATTATATAATGAAGACAAAGACATAGGAAAGTACCAACCACTGTGGTCCTTTATGTTGTCGTTTGCACTTTGAGATAATTATAAACGTCAACCTTTCAGTGTACCTGAAGTGTTCTGACGAGACGACGGCGGCCACACTAAGAAACTTTGTCGAACTCATTCGCACACTCGGCTCTGGGGCCGAAGTGAGTGTACTGATGACAGAACAAGCACCAGAGGGCTGCGCGATCTCGACCGTTTCGGCGAAGTGCGAGATGCACATGATGCTGAAGGTGGGTTGTCATGACGATGTGGGTCATGTGGACGTTGTTGCTTCCTGGTTATGTACATGGTTATGTACATGTGCAAGTTTTTGTTGCAAAATAAATTTTTGCCAATTATCTATTAATCATTACTGAATAAATTGTAAAGCATGTATGTCCATATGTATGCTTTTCAGTATCATTTAAAGGGCATATTTTGTCAAAACAATTCGAATAACTGTAAAAATATGCATGTACATGTGAATTACGCAATATAATGACAACACAAAAATTACAAGTTTGATGAAACATGAAAAAAAATTGACATTAAACGGGAGTCTGTTTTCAGGAAATGTTGCAAGGGGCAGAATCGTGACGTTAGTTGTGTAAAACGCTGCCACAGTCTCTGCAACATATTCAGTGTTATTTACACGACACTGCAACTGCGTTACACTATGTTTCATTGAAACAATGGCTAATGTCGCACTAGAGCAACATATTCCTCGGGAGTTTCTGTAAAATGCCAAATTTAAAGGCTTTTTTAAATCGTGTACTCTTATACGATATTTAAATATTTTGGCAGCATCGTCATTTGAATTTGAAAGAGCATCAACCATTTGTTATTAAGGGACAGAGTAGTTTTTATCCCAGGATATAGCGTTTAATTTGTGTGTTTTCTCTTGGTACAAATAGAATTAACTGTGTCCTCTCCTCAATCAGGGTCTCATTGACATCTCAATTTGTTATTAAGGGACCTTTTAAGAGAGAGGAGTGGTGAGTCAGGCTACATGCCCCGCAATTTTTCTGAACTGAAAAGTGGGGGAGGGACAATTCCTATGCTGTCCCCCCACGCTGGAAAGTGGGGGGACGCGTCCCCCCCGTCCCCACCGATCAACGCCCGTGCTAGAGCATATACATAATATCAACACAAGGTTGCAAACTGATAGAGCCCGGCAACGGCACAGTCCGGGATGAAGGTTATTTATTAAGTAAGATCAAATTGCCCGGTGTGGCCAGCGAAGCAATTTATCTAGTTGATTTTCTAATGGGTGCATGGTCGGAACTTCATATCGCGAGTTTATAGTCTAGCTAGTCCTGTGTAGCGGCTTTTAAGAGAGAGGAGTGGTGAGTCAGGCTATATGTTTCGCAATTTTTCTGAGCTGAAAAGTGGGGGGGACAATTCCTATGCTGTCCCCCCACGCTGAAAAGTGGGGGGACGCGTCCCCCCGTCCCTCACCGATCGACGCCCGTGTATATATGTGTATATATGTGTATGTGTGTTTGTGTGTTTGTGTGTTTGTGTTTTGGTTGTGTTTGTGTGCCTGTGTGCCTGTGTGCCTGTGTGCCTGTGTGCCTGTGTGCCTGTGTGCCTGTGTGCCTGTGTGCCTGTGTGCCTGTGTGCCTGTGTGCCTGTGTGCCTGTGTGCCTGTGTGCCTGTGCGTGTGCATGTGTGCCTGTGTGCCTGTGTGCCTGTGTGCCTGTGTGCCTGTGTGCCTGTGTGCCTGTGTGCCTGTGTGGCTGTGTGCCTGTGTGCCTGTGTGCCTGTGTGCCTGTGTGCCTGTGTGCCTGTGTGCCTGTGTGCCTGTGTGCCTGTGTGCCTGTGTGTCTGTGTGCATGTGTGCCTGTGTGCCTGTGTGCCTGTGTGCCTGTATGCCTGTATGTCTGTATGTCTGCATGTATGCATGTCTGCATGTATGCATGTCTGCATGTCTGCATGTCTGCATGTCTGTATGTCTGTATGCATATAATATAATTATATAGTTGCATCTTGAGCACATCGTGCGAGAACTGACAGACACGCTGTCCCCCCACGCTGAAAAATGGGGGGACGCGTCCCCCGTCCCTCACCGATCGACGCCCGTGTATATAGGTGTATATATGTGTATGTATGTGTATGTGTGTTTGTGTGTTTGTGTGTTTGTGTGTTTGTGTGTTTGTGTGTTTGTGTGTTTGTGTGTTTTGTGTCTGTGTGCCTGTGTGCCTGTGTGCCTGTGTGCCTGTGTGCCTGTGTGCCTGTGTGCCTGTGTGCCTGTGTGCCTGTGTGCCTGTGTGCCTGTGTGCCTGTGTGCCTGTGTGCCTGTGTGCCTGTGTGCCTGTGTGCCTGTGTGCCTGTGTGCCTGTGTGTCTGCATGTATGCATGTCTGCATGTCTGCATGTCTGTATGTCTGTATGCATATAATATAATTATATAGTTGCATCTTGAGCACATCGTGCGAGAACTGACAGACACGAAAGTGTCATCAAACTCCGTAAAGAAACTATATAAAATATTCCTTAATAAACCATTTCTTCATCTGGCTTTCACACTAGGATTGAACCAGCAAATCCCACGCCTGTGGGCTTTCGATACCCTGACATTATAGCATGGGAAGGGAATAGAATTTGCGGCAACAAGTTCGTTATCAAAGAAGCTCACAGTGGTAACATAGCATATTACACCAACCCGCCATTCATAAGTGGTGCGAGAATGCATAACTCCAAGTCCTGACCTGCTGGGACAAGCTTCAAATTTGGAACCAGCATATTGGATTTAATCTATAAAGATCTCACTAGCAAAAGTTGCAGTATTGCGAAATAGACGAAATAGACAAAACTGACTAAGTGCAAGAAACCAACGTGAAATCCACGAAAACGACTAAGTCCTACGTGAAATATGTACGTTATTATATTATCAGGCGAACGTGATTACATTATCAGGCAAGAGGAGTTCATTACATTATCAGGCAGCAAGTTTATTACATTATCGGGTGATTTTATTACATTATCAGGCAGTTATTACATTATCAGGCGATTTTATTACATTATCAGGCAGTTATTACATTATCAGGCGATTTTATTACATTATCAGGCAGTTATTACATTAACAGGCGAGTTTTACATTATCGGTTGTAACAACACGCCCACATACAAACACACGCGCGCGCTCTCACGCACACATAGTAAGCGGGAACGAATTATGAGTAGTGCTAAAATGCACGTTGGAACTGTGTTATTTATTGCGCACGCAATACCTACATAATACATGCCTATATTAATAATGACGAACACAAACATTGCACTGTGTGACGTAGTATGTATAAAATAAGATATATATATATATATATATATATATATATATATATATATATACACACACACACACACACACACGTATGTTTCACCTACCTCAATACGGGTGCAAAGGGTAGAATCAAACACACAGCGATGACACTCCATTGGCGTGTACTTTTCTTTTTCGTAGAGTTATGATCATCAAAATACCCTACGAAGCTGATGACAGACATCACGTTACTAATACATATTTTCGAGTTAATCTAAACCACTCCGGCTGGCCTTTGGTGTAATACGTGTTGGCCAGCCACACATCAGGTACGATGTCAATGAGATACAAAACAAGTGACACAGTGGTTATCAAGACATCCACATAGCGTATGTTCTTGTCTGCTGAAGCGTCCAGGTTAGGTGTGACAGACTCCAGTTCGGTAATATTGTCGTCGTATTCTACCACTGGATCGTCCGGTAGTTGGACGATCGACGCCGATGACGTAGATCGAGATTCCGATAAACTGGTACACGAATCGAACTCGGACAAGTCGACGGATAAACCTTTGGAGAAACTGACGGATAAATCTTTGGATAAATCTGGAAGGTCGGATAAAGCCATACTGCCATTTCGTTCCATAGCAAGTCACCCGCACAGTGTCGATCTTACAATGAAGCGCTGCTATTCAGTTACTAAGACTAAGATGCAAGTCCGCAGTCATGAAATAGTTCGATGGGTTAGCGTCACAGGGTATCTATGGTTAGCGTTCGCTAATGTTGGTCTTGCAGCTTTACAAAACAGCCTAATCCTAAAATAGAACTTGTACAGGTAAGCAAAACAATTGTATATATTTTATAGTTATCAATCTGCCCGCGCAAACAAATGGCAAACGTCTCTGAATAGTAATCGCAGCCAAACGGAACGCGTCATTTTCACTTTCATTATAGACGTGGAACGACTAGCCTCGGTTACCCAGGCTCCGTGAGGTGGCAGCACTTTTAAGCCCCTCAACTCCGCCTGGGGAAAGAAAGGCTCTGCATTTGTTAGGCCTTACCCCAGATTAGGGTAGATACGCCGATTGGCTCTCAGGGCAACTACGAAATTAAAATAACGATAACTTTTACAAGATAATGATATCCTATGAAATGTATTCAACATTGAACTTATATTAACACAAAAATAAGTAAAAATTCAAATTAACAGTTGTTTATAAATAAAAATTACGGCAGGAATAACCGGGAATGTACCGGCTTATCGCCCATCGATAATGGGGTATGTAGCTGCGTTTGTTTGACGTATGCTGGATATATGGTTTAAGATTATTATGTCTATATTTTATATGTATCATATTATAACACACGCACACTCACACGCACACGCACCATCACACACACACAAACACAAACACAAACACAAACACAAACACAAACACAAACACAAACACAAACACAAACACAAACACAACACACACACACACGCACACCACACGACAGCACACCACACGCACACCACACACACAACACACGCACACAAACACACACACAACACACACACACACACACACACACACACACACACACACACACACACACACACACACACACACACACACACACACACACACACACACACACACACACACACACACACACACACACACACACACACACAAACACATATTATATATATTTGTAATTAACCACATATTTCTTCATTTCATAAATGTCTTTTAATTTAGGTAATTTATTATATTATTTATATGTACATAAATTGTGGACAATTGTGTTTCAAATAAACCATTGTTATTATTATTATACATTATGTTGTGGCATAACTGAATTTATATTTATTTAAATATATATATATATATATATATATATATATATATATATATATATATATATATATATATATTGCGATTATCTAAATGTAAATGTAATGTGACATAACTTTATATAAGGCAATTCCGCCACGTATGTAGCAAAATTTATAAAACAAAAAAATATGTTTTCATAATATCCGGCTACCATGCCATGTCAGTTACTACTGCAAACAATATACGAGCAACAAATTGGTGCAGAAAAACCGAAGCAGTGCCACATCAGTCCGGCAGGTGGCAGCACCTGTTTGGAATGTCAGTGAGACGATTTGTGCTAGAACACATTTCTATTATGAGATTGATAAATCTTCGATGTGAAAGGGAATCCAAATGCTATTTTTGGGGTTCCATTTATTTACCGAGTCCCTTGCCTTAGTTAGTCGTCGGGGAGGGTGGACATAAGTTATGCACATGGCCACGGCAGTTTTATGATTTTTATGGGGGTTACGTAACTCGAAAATAGTATAATTGGTGCAACCAAATTGATGATGCTACATAGTGTACGAGTGCATGAGAGTCGCGACAGTTCGTGTGTGAGTGAGTATGCGTGCTTGCGTGCGTGCGTGCGTGCGTGCGCGTGTACATGCGTGCGTGTGAGTCATGGCGACGTGCGTATGTGCTCAGGCGTATGCGTGTGCTTGCGTGTGTGTATATGTGCGCGTGTGCGCGCGTGAAACGCGCGCGCATGAGTGCATGCGTGCCTAAGCGCATGCGTGCCTATGTGTATGTCTATGCAATATCGCGCGTTGTCTGTGGTAGTTTGACCGATGCCCGTGTGACCAATGGCAGATGTCACAGCCAGTGGTAGTTGTCACAGCCACTGGTAGTTGTCACAGCCAGTGGTAGTTGTCACAGCCAGTGGTAGATGTCACAGCCACTGGTAGTTGTCACAGCCAGTGGTAGTTGTCACAGCCAGTGGTAGATGTCACAGCCACTGGTAGTTGTCACAGCCAGTGGTAGTTGTCACAGCCACTGGTAGTTGTCACAGCCAGTGGTAGTTGTCACAACCAATGGTAGTTGTCACAGCCACTGGTAGTTGTCACAGCCATTGGCAGTTGTCACAGCCAGTGGTAGTTGTCACAGCCAGTGGTAGTTGTCACAGCCATTGGTAGTTGTCACAGCCAGTGGTAGTTGTCACAGCCAGTGGTAGTTGTCACAGCCACTGGTAGTTGTCACAGCCATTGGTAGTTGTCACAGCCACTGGTAGTTGTCACAGCCATTGGTAGTTGTCACAGCCAGTGGTAGTTGTCACAGCCACTGGTAGTTGTCACAGCCATTGGTAGTTGTCACAGCCACTGGTAGTTGTCACAGCCAGTGGTAGTTGTCACAGCCAGTGGTAGTTGTCACAGCCACTGGTAGTTGTCACAGCCATTGGTAGTTGTCACAGCCAGTGGTAGTTGTCACAGCCACTGGTAGTTGTCACAGCCACTGGTAGTTGTCACAGCCAGTGGTAGTTGTCACAGCCACTGGTAGTTGTCACAGCCATTGGTAGTTGTCACAGCCAGTGGTAGTTGTCACAGCCACTGGTAGTTGTCACAGCCATTGGTAGTTGTCACAGCCACTGGTAGTTGTCACAGCCACTGGTAGTTGTCACAGCCAGTGGTAGTTGTCACAGCCAGTGGTAGTTGTCACAGCCACTGGTAGTTGTCACAGCCATTGGTAGTTGTCACAGCCAGTGGTAGTTGTCACAGCCACTGGTAGTTGTCACAGCCACTGGTAGTTGTCACAGCCAGTGGTAGTTGTCACAGCCAGTGGTAGTTGTCACAGCCACTGGTAGTTGTCACAGCCATTGGT
Organism: Ridgeia piscesae; assembly: GCA_025642075.2. Classification (NCBI taxonomy): domain Eukaryota; kingdom Metazoa; phylum Annelida; class Polychaeta; order Sabellida; family Siboglinidae; genus Ridgeia; species Ridgeia piscesae. The sequence goes on along the minus strand of JAODUO010000087.1, from coordinate 601,691 downwards.
AGTTGTCACAGCCAGTGGTAGTTGTCACAGCCACTGGTAGTTGTCACAGCCATTGGTAGTTGTCACAGCCAGTGGTAGTTGTCACAGCCATTGGCAGTTGTCACAGCCAGTGGTAGTTGTCACAGCCACTGGTAGTTGTCACAGCCAGTGGTAGTTGTCACAGCCACTGGTAGTTGTCACAGCCACTGGTAGTTGTCATAGCCAGTGGTAGTTGTCACAGCCACTGGTAGTTGTCACAGCCAGTGGTAGTTGTCACAGCCACTGGTAGTTGTCACAGCCAGTGGTAGTTGTCACAGCCACTGGTAGTTGTCACAGCCACTGGTAGTTGTCATAGCCAGTGGTAGTTGTCACAGCCACTGGTAGTTGTCACAGCCAGTGGTAGTTGTCACAGCCAGTGGTAGTTGTCACAGCCAGTGGTAGTTGTCACAGCCACTGGTAGTTGTCACAGCCAGTGGTAGTTGTCACAGCCAGTGGTAGTTGTCACAGCCACTGGTAGTTGTCACAGCCATTGGTAGTTGTCACAGCCAGTGGTAGTTGTCACAGCCATTGGCAGTTGTCACAGCCAGTGGTAGTTGTCACAGCCACTGGTAGTTGTCACAGCCAGTGGTAGTTGTCACAGCCACTGGTAGTTGTCACAGCCACTGGTAGTTGTCATAGCCAGTGGTAGTTGTCACAGCCACTGGTAGTTGTCACAGCCAGTGGTAGTTGTCACAGCCAGTGGTAGTTGTCACAGCCAGTGGTAGTTGTCACAGCCACTGGTAGTTGTCACAGCCAGTGGTAGTTGTCACAGCCAGTGGTAGTTGTCACAGCCACTGGTAGTTGTCACAGCCACTGGTAGTTGTCACAGCCAGTGGTAGTTGTCACAGCCAGTGGTAGTTGTCACAGCCACTGGTAGTTGTCACAGCCAGTGGTAGTTGTCACAGCCACTGGTAGTTGTCACAGCCACTGGTAGTTGTCACAGCCAGTGGTAGTTGTCACAGCCACTGGTAGTTGTCACAGCCAGTGGCAGTTGTCACAGCCAGTGGTAGTTGTCACAGCCACTGGTAGTTGTCACAGCCACTGGTAGTTGTCACAGCCAGTGGTAGTTGTCACAGCCACTGGTAGTTGTCACAGCCAGTGGTAGTTGTCACAGCCAGTGGTAGTTGTCACAGCCAGTGGTAGTTGTCACAGCCACTGGTAGTTGTCACAGCCACTGGTAGTTGTCACAGCCAGTGGTATTTGTCACAGCCAGTGGTAGTTGTCACAGCCACTGGTAGTTGTCACAGCCAGTAGTAGTTGTCACAGCCAGTGGTAGTTGTCACAGCCAGTGGTATTTTTCACAGCCAGTGGTAGTTGTCACAGCCACTGGTAGTTGTCACAGCCAGTAGGGAGTTGTCACAGCCAGTGGTAGTTGTCACAGCCAGTGGTAGTTGTCACAGCCAGTGGTAGTTTTTCACAGCCAGTGGTATTTGTCACAGCCAGTGGTAGTTGTCACAGCCACTGGTAGTTGTCACAGCCAGTAGTAGTTGTCACAGCCAGTGGTAGTTGTCACAGCCAGTGGTAGTTGTCACAGCCAGTGGTATTTGTCACAGCCAGTGGTATTTGTCACAGCCAGTGGTAGTTGTCACAGCCACTGGTAGTTGTCACAGCCAGTAGTAGTTGTCACAGCCAGTGGTAGTTGTCACAGCCAGTGGTAGTTGTCACAGCCAGTG
>JAODUO010000087.1:590000-595000 GCA_025642075.2 Ridgeia piscesae | reverse complement strand
AGGCATCAGTAATAAATGGTTCTCCAGTTACCTCTCTAATCGTAAACAGTACATTGAAATGAATGAGTGCAAATCACCAGTGATAACTCATGGAGTACCACAAGGATCCATATTAGGACCTGTGCTTTTTCTCATCTATATTAATGATATATCAAATTCGACCTCTCTTAACTTATTATCTTTTGCTGATGATACAACAATTTATCATTCAGATTGTGATATTGATAATTTAACCCTAACGCTAAAACACGAATTAAAAATATATACAATTGGCTGTGTGCAAACAAAGTGTGTTTGAATGTTAAGAAGACACAATATTGTATCTTTAGTCCTAAAAATAGTAACTATGAAGTAAAAGGCTGTGTTAAAATAAACAATGAAGTTATTAACCAGATTGGCGAGTATAACAAAGATGAATCCGTAAAATTCCTAGGAATATATATAGATAAACACTTAACATGGAAAGAACACATTAATATAATCAGCTCGAAAATATCTCCAGCCATTTTTGCAATAAATAGGGTGAAACATATATTACCACATAAATCACTAAAATCATTATATTATACTCTAATTCACAGTCATATAACATATGGTATACAAGCTTGAGGTAACGGAAACACAAAGAAACTAGACATTTTACAAAAACGTGCATTAAGAATAATTAATAAAAAAGGATATAGGAGTCATACTGGACCCCTTATTTAAGTCTGCAAAAATACTGAAAATCGTAGATGTATTTAAACTGCAGGCTTCGTTATTTATGTATGATTTAGAACATGATTTATTACCTAAATCGTTCAGAAATGTTGTAATGAAAAAATTTTGATACAGATAAAAGAATAACCATTTGGATTCATACATGCTTATCCAAGCTTATTACAAAAACATACTTATACTAATTTATATTGTAATTGGTTCAAAAATCTCAGATATCACCAGAAACAGTGACAAACTGCATATTTGATATATTCATTGTATTAGTACAGTCTTGGTGATGTCTAACAATATGTGTAATTTTACTTTGATAATTCTCCTCTTGTATTGTGTTGTAATACTACAACCGTATATTGTATATCTATAGTAATGATAGTTATTTTTTAATGATGATGGTGTCACTGGAAGACGGCTTTTAGCCAAGTGACAGCCATGCAGTGCAACATGCTGACAATTTATTATTATACTTATGTTTGTTCTTGTACATGCTGCGTTGCGAATAAAGTTACTCTTACTCTTACTCTATGTTAAAACTTTCTCTCTATCGTTATAATAACGTAATGTCTTATACATCTTGTTGTTGTGTTTGAATTGACTTCGCCAGTCGCGACTGCGCCAGCCGTGAGAACAGCGTAAATACTCAATTTGAAGAAGGATAGATGAATTCAGGCAGTCCCGATGTACCGACCCCTTCGCACCCGAAACATGAGCCAGGTTTGTTGAAATTAGCTTTATTGTGATCACGTGACCTGTAGTCAGCCACTGAACCAGTGAACGATTTCATAGGCGGAGCTTTCACAGTTTCGCTCAAAATAATTTTTAGCCGAAGCAGTTCGTCAATTATCTCAAAGTTTCATCGACCATCAGATGTGCACGTTATTCGGATCGAATTATCAAAGTAAATTATATCGACGATTTTAGTAAACATAAGCCCACCTACTCAAAACTTGAACCAGCTGCACATATAGCTAAAACTATTCAGACATAAACATTTCCATGGTATATCTGTTTTATACCAACTGGCATTAAATTATGCCCATTACCAACATTATCTGTCTGAATTCATTGTCCTTTATTCAACATCAAACGAGCTGCGGCCACATTTCTTATTTCTAGTTAATTTGCGCACAATACACAACAGAAAACAAAGTATTTTCGGGGCTTTGTAAATATAAATATGTTTAGCTGTGCCTGTGAAAAATGTGGTTATTTAAAAAAAAAAAACCAGTATCAATTTACAGACGTGCGATCAGGTCGAACCACTTTAAAAACACACACAATTTCCCCCAAAACACAAGGGAAGTGACGCCCTCTCTGTATGACGTCACTAGACAATTTCTGTAATTGGTTTATCAACTCCGTAACTTAAAGATTCAGAAATATATTAATGTATCACTGCAACGGACTTGACTTTCCAAATTTGTTTGGACAGGACTGGGTGGATGAGGACTGGGTGCAAGAGGACTGGGTGGATGAGGACTGGGTGGATGAGGACTGGGTGGATGAGGACTGGGTGGATGAGGACTGGGTGGACGAGGACTGGGTGGATGAGGACTGGGTGCAAGAGGACTGGGTGGATGAGGACTGGGTGGATGAGGACTGGGTGCAAGAGGACTGGGTGGATGAGGACTGGGTGGATATGGACTGGGTGGATGAGGACTGGGGTGAGGACTGGGGGATGAGGACTGGGGGATGAAGACTGGGTGGATGAGTACTAGGTGGATGAGGACTGGGTGGGTGAGGACTGGGTGGATGAGGACTGGGTGGGTGGGCACTGGGTGGATAAGGACTGGGTGGATAAGGACTGGGTGGGTGGGCACTGGGTGGATAAGGACTGGGTGGATGAGGACTGGGTGGGTGGGCACTGGGTGGATGAGGACTAGTTGGATGGGGACTGGGTGGATGGGGACTGGGTGAATGGGGACTGGGTGGATGGGGACTGGGTGAATGGGGACTGGGTGGATGGGGACTGGGTGGATGGCATTGATGCTATCCAATGTTTTTGATTATTTGATTTGTTTCTATTCACAGTTGTCCATGATGTCAATCAAGTTGTTTCGCGAAGGCCAAAGAACAGCGAGGTTTCAGTACGAATATGTCTGCATTATGGTTAATAACCGACCCCAACCAGAGTATGTGTCGACTGACTGTAGAACTATAAAGGAGTTTACAAACTTCTTCTATGTGGAGTATGAGCGGAAAGTGCCTCGATTTACAAATCCTCTAACACGGTCCAGACGTCGGCGGAAGCCGCCGTATCCACGACCCCACACACGAGGGGAAGCTGGGCTGAGTGATATGCGGTGAACACAGATCAACAAAGCGCAGAGGCCACATGCTGCCTTTGGCGTCTTCGCATTGAATGTTTTCGTTGACGAGAGTGTAGTCTTGGAGATTGTTGGTGTCGCGTCAACCTCTGTGTATTCCGCATTGTGGCGGGTGTTTCCACTGTTTCAACAAGTATGGGATTACCGGTGTCGGTGAGGTTGTTTTGAAGCCGTTCCGAAGCGTACACACAGATTTATTCATAGGCGTATTTATAGCTTCGCTTCCACACGATGTTTTCCATCCGCGCTCACACTTCCGTTCCTGCTTGTCTACACTGCGCAAGCGTCCCTGAGTGATACCTTTCAACCAGTTAGCGTCCCACTAACATAAGCGCTGTCGTAGGCCGTCAGTAGTCGTGTCACACAGAGTGCACTAACAGATCCAGAAACGCGGACACTTGTCTCCTATCCACCGGGGATCGTCTGCCCGTCACCAAACGCTAACAACGATCGTCACAGTCCAATATGTTGCTCCACAGAAACTGATTAAATTGGTCAGCTGTGGAAATGCCGGTGGTCGCACGGAAGCCGGAGTGGCCAGTCCAGTAATTTTCGCTTATCCGTTCTTGGTTATATGCAGCTCCTGGACCCCCGAGATACGACGCGAGTTAGCCTGTGTTCTGATCACTTACTGACTTGTCAGCGTACTCTGTTTATTTTCAAATTAGGGTGTCTGGTCCCATGTTTTGTTATTGAATATTTCTCTCTCATGACTATAGTATTCATGTTGAAGGCTTGCTGCCTCGGTATTTATGTTTTTCTGTTCTGTTTTTATCTTGTTTAGTTAATTATATGATTATTGTATGGATAATAAAATCTAGCATAAACAATATATTGATATCTTTAATACAACACATTTTATTTATTTTAATCGCTACATTTTTATACAGATGTATTATCGGAAGTGAGTTATTCCTTTTTATTTAAATTTGTGTTATAAACTCATTTTATGAATTACTTTCATGCACAGTCCTGCGAACTTGTATGGACATACGAATCTTTGTCAGAGAGAGCAGCAATCATTATTATAGAAACAATTGTCGCATGATGTATTCGGACAAGTGCACATTACAACTCAAAACACATTTAACGATCGCTAGCATGTATACTTAATTCTACACTTTCTATTATTCCTAAATATAGTTTCCCGATGTGCATTCCTTCAACTACCTATAAACACACGTGCAGCCATGTCGTTTTCGGTATTCTATGTACTATTTTACGATATTGTCTTCGGGTAATCAGTTCACCGATCTACAGATTGAGGTGTTGTTTCACAATTTCTTTGAAAAACCGTTCCCTCCATTTTTGACGCTAGCGAAGCAAAATCTATGTGACGTCACACTGACGTAAATCAGTAAAGACAATGGTCCTCGTTAATTGGTTGATTAAGTGACTGTGACGTCAGTCGACTACGAGAGCGCCTCAGGCGGTGTATTGGTGAACTGTGTTGACGAAACGAGTTGGTTTGCAGCTTATGAAATAGCGAAACGATACAATTGCAGGACCGTTTATATATTGTTTTGTTATCGTTTACCATTTGGGTTGTAGATAACACAATGTTTAAGCTTTCACATGATACCAATTCTGTGTGATAGGATAAATAATAAGGATGCTAGCAATAGTTGAATCAAACATTTAAATGGATTTTGTTGCAGATGGTTTCGCTCGCTTATCTGGTTTTGGTATATAACTGATTTGTAACATAAATCAATAGGTGCTTTGATTCCTTATTTCAGAATAGTAGAACCGGTCTTTCACGATTATTTAGCTAAATTGTGCTACACACTTTACGAGTGAAATTCGCTCTCTTCGGGGAGTAATTGTCATATTGTTTTGCTAATGTTGTTCAATCGAGTATTAACGACGATCACGAACAATTAGAATAATACTATTTTACTTTAATGTTTAACCCGGACAAATAGAAAATAACGCATTTGTGTTAAAGAAACCTAG
>JAODUO010000087.1:582500-585000 GCA_025642075.2 Ridgeia piscesae | reverse complement strand
AATGGTAAACAAATACTCATATTCTTAACACATCTATCGGCAAGATTACATACGCCCGTATATTTCACACATTAAACGTAATTCCTGCGTCTGTAACTAATTACTACGGTAACAGAACAGAATCCACTCTGTACAAAATCCCCTCCAGACACGATTCCCTTAATTAACTTAGGGCTATGTGTTGGGGTTAAGATTATGTGCTGTGGTTAGGTTTAGGTGTTGGGGTTAGGGCTAGGTATTGGGGTTAGGGCTAGGTGTTTGGTTAGGGTTTTGTCCGAATTGAAACGTTAATAAGAGGATTTTGTCCGGAGGTAATTTTGTACGGAGGTGATGTTGGCCGGAGGTGATTTTGTCCGAGGGGATTTTGTCCGAAGAGATTATGTCCGGAGGGGGTATTGTTCTGGATTCAATTACTACTCCGGGTAATTTTAGGTTTACTCCATTTACGACTAACCACATTATTTGGTTAAAATCAATATTTTACTTGGAATTACGTATAAACATGTTTCACATTGGTTAACCATTAACCGTATATCATACCTGTGCGGTCAACGAGAACATAATATGTGCTATTTTAGTCGTTATCAACAACGTCCATTTGAAGCAAATGCATGTTCAATCTAGACAGCGCCGTAATGCTAAACCCTAGCCTTAACCCTAATGCGAGTATGTATTGTGTAAGGGGTTATCCGTGCGATGTAATTGGATTGTACCACATTCTTGTTGCGACGAAATTATTGTGGTGTACCACGGGAGTTGATACCCTTAGACGAGATTCATACGATCGTCGTCCCACGGGGAGAAACCGAGACGGATTTGATTGTTGAATCGATCTATGTATGGCCGAAACACGACGGTCGGAAGGAACTTACTAACCATGTCTATGTTAGTCACGTGACTACCAGGTGACACCTGCTGTTGCCACAATATGGCGGACGCTATTACGAATTTAACAAAACTGGATAATGAACTTTTAGCATAGTTACGCCACTCGTGCGAGTACGTATGAGCGTGCGTGCGTGCGTGCGTGCGTGCGTGCCTGTTTGTGTTCGTGAAGTGAAGTGAAGTGCAGTGCAGTGCAGTGCAGTGCAGTGTAGTAGTAGTAGTAGTAGTAGTAGTAGTAGTAGTAGTAGTAGTAGTAGTAGTAGTAGTAGTAGTAGTAGTAGTAGTAGTAGTAGTAGTAGTAGCAGTAGCAGTAGCAGTAGCAGTAGTCAGTAGCAGTAGTAGTAGTAGTAGTAGTAGTAGTAGTAGTAGTAGTAGTAGTAGTAGTAGTAGTAGAGAGTAGTAGTAGTAGTAGTAGTAGTAGTAGTAGTAGTAGGAGTATTAATAGTAGTAGTAGTAGAGTTAGTAGTTTGTTTGTAGTAGTAGTAGAAGTAGTAGTAGTTGTAGTAGTAGTAGTAACAGTAGTAGTAGTAGGAGGTTTCACGGCCGACCATACTCTGACAACGAGAACGAGTCACGTGTCTTATCGCCCCAGGTGGAATCAAATAAATTGTGGGCGATAATCGACTAGACTCTGCCACAATTGTTGCCTGCAGCATCTATGGTAGAGTAACAGTTCATCGACGTCGCACCTATGCTCTGACCGCAAGCACCACACGCTATGTTGTGTAAGCTCTACTTTGCCAAGTTTAGGGCCGAAACTCGTACCTTGGAGTCGACTAAATACTGCCGATGACAAACATGTTGTGCATGACAACACCGATATGTTAGAGTGACTAAGATGACATACGTGCTAGAACATAACCGAAATATTACACATGTCTTGGATTGATTAACTTGTACAAAAACAATCTGGATCAAGAATTTATTGTTGAATTGAATTACCAAAGCAGCTCAAAGATGAGGAAAAGCGACGTCATAGGCAGAAGCCAAGTCCTGCATAGAAGTTGATACCTGACAAGCGAAGTAATGGCGCATTTCCAATGTCAAACTAGCACTTCGAATCAGTCTAGGTCTGATGGTCACGAATTGCGGTAGTGAGTTACTTTACGTATGCCTGTTTGCTCGCTGGAAGCATAGGCCATCGACCAATGAACGCCACTGTTTTTTGTCCGTGGCCATCCTCTCCATCTCTGTCCTGATGTAACCCATCTCTTTTGTTTCCCTTTCTGTGTCTCTTTGCCAGGTGTTTCGTGGCCTACCTCTTCGCCTCTTCCCTGCCTGCTTGACGGGTGGTGGTTTCTGGAGGTTTCCTAAGTGTGTGTCCTATCCACCTCCATTTTCTCTTCGTTATTTCATTTTCTATGGGTAGTTGCTTTTTTAAACCCGAAGCACAAAGAATACACCTTTCAGAATCGTGACTCTGAGCGGTTTCTTCTGTGTGGCCCTGTAACGAATATGGAATACCACCTTTAATGTATCTTTGTTTTGTGTCGTCTCTATCTGCAGACGTTTAAATTCAGAAATAAATATCTTTTGATGTTTTTCTTGATATGATAACAGTTGTAAAAAAGACAGGAGGGGGTGGAAACTATTGTGATAGGACGACTGGACAAAC
>JAODUO010000087.1:565000-577500 GCA_025642075.2 Ridgeia piscesae | reverse complement strand
TGTTTACGTTTAATGGAACAGTAAAACCAGGACACGAAATGTCGCCATTACAATGTGTTTACATTTAATGGAACAGTAAAACCAGGGCACAAAATGTCACCATTACAATGTGTTTACATTTAATGGAACAGTAAAACCAGGGCACCAAATGTCGCCATTACAATGTGTTTACATTTAATGGAACAGTAAAACCAGGACACGAAATGTCGCCATTACAATGTGTTTACATTTACTGGAACAGTAAATCCAGGACACCAAATGCCGCCATTACAGTGTGTTTACATTTAATGGAACAGTAAAACCAGGACACCAAATGTCACCATTACAATGTGTTTACATTTAATGGAACAGTAAAACCAGGGCACCAAATGTCGCCATTACAATGTGTTTACATTTAATGGAACAGTAAAACCAGGCACAAATGTCGCCATTACAATGTGTTTACATTTAATGGAACAGAAAAAAATTACTTACAATGTGTTTACATTTAATGGAACAGTAAAACCAGGGCACCAAATGTCGCCATTACAGTGTGTTTACATTTAATGGAACAGTAAAACCAGGATACCAAATGTCACCATTACAATGTGTTTACATTTAATGGAACAGTAAAACCAGGGCACCAAATGTCGCCATTACAATGTGTTTACATTTAATGGAACAGTAAAACCAGGACACGAAATGTCGCCATTACAATGTGTTTACATTTACTGGAACAGTAAATCCAGGACACCAAATGCCGCCATTACAGTGTGTTTACATTTAATGGAACAGTAAAACCAGGACACCAAATGTCGCCATTACAATGTGTTTACATTTAATGGAACAGTAAATCCAGGACACCAAATGCCGGCACTACAATGTGTTTACATTTAATGGAACAGTAAAACCAGGGCACCAAATGTCGGCATTACAATGTGTTTACATTTACTGGAACAGTAAAACCAGGGCACCAAATGTCGCCATTACAATGTGTTTACATTTAATGGAACAGCTAAACCAAGACACAAATGTCGCCATTACAATGTGTTTACATTTAATGGAACAGTAAAACCAGGACACCAAATGTCGCCATTACAATGTGTTTACATTTAATGGAACAGTAAAACCAGGGCACAAATGTCCCATTACAATGTGTTTCATTTAATGGAACAGTAAAACCAGGGCACCAAATGTCCCATTACAATGTGTTTACATTTAATGGAACAGTAAAACCAGGGCACCAAATGTCCCATTACAATGTGTTTCATTTAATGGAACAGTAAAACCAGGGCACCAAATGTCGCCATTACAATGTGTTTACATTTAATGGAACAGTAAAACCAGGCACCAAATGTCGCCATTACAATGTGTTTACTTTAATGGAACAGTAAAACCAGGCACCAAATGCGCCATTACAATGTGTTTACATTTAATGGAACAGTAAAACCAGGGCACAAATGTCGCCATTACAATGTGTTTACATTTAATGGAACAGTAAAACCAGGCACCAAATGTCGCCATTACAATGTGTTTACTTTAATGGAACAGTAAAACCAGGCACAAATGTCGCCATTACAATGTGTTTACTTTAATGGAACAGTAAAACCAGGACCAAATGTCGCCATTACAATGTGTTTACATTTAATGGAACAGTAAAACCAGGGCACAAATGTCCCATTACAATGTGTTTACATTTAATGGAACAGTAAAACCAGGGCACCAAATGTCGCCATTACAATGTGTTTACATTTAATGGAACAGTAAAACCAGGACACAAATGTCGCCATTACAATGTGTTTACATTTAATGGAACAGTAAAACCAGGACACCAAATGCCGCCATTACAATGTGTTTACATTTAATGGAACAGTAAAACCAGGGCACCAAATGTCACCATTACAATGTGTTTACATTTAATGGAACAGTAAAACCAGGGCACCAAATGTCGCCATTACAATGTGTTTACATTTAATGGAACAGTAAAACCAGGACACGAAATGTCGCCATTACAATGTGTTTACATTTAATGGAACAGTAAAACCAGGGCACCAAATGTCACCATTACAATGTGTTTACATTTAATGGAACAGTAAAACCAGGGCACCAAATGTCGCCATTACAATGTGTTTACATTTAATGGAACAGTAAAACCAGCACCAAATGTCCCATTACAATGTGTTTACATTTAATGGAACAGTAAAACCAGGGCACCAAATGTCGCCATTACAATGTGTTTACATTTAATGGAACAGTAAAACCAGGGCACGAAATGTCACCATTACAATGTGTTTACATTTAATGGAACAGTAAAACCAGGGCACCAAATGTCACCATTACAATGTGTTTACATTTACTGGAACAGTAAAACCAGGGCACCAAATGTCGCCATTACAATGTGTTTACATTTAATGGAACAGTAAATCCAGGACACCAAATGCCGCCATTACAATGTGTTTACATTTAATGGAACAGTAAAACCAGGACACCAAATGCCGGCACTACAATGTGTTTACATTTAATGGAACTGTAAAACCAGGGCACCAAATGTCGCCATTACAATGTGTTTACATTTACTGGAACAGTAAAACCAAGACACCAAATGTCGCCATTACAATGTGTTTACATTTAATGGAACAGTAAAACCAGGACACCAAATGCCGCCATTACAATGTGTTTACATTTAATGGAACAGTAAAACCAGGACACCAAATGTCGCCATTACAATGTGTTTACATTTAATGGAACAGTTAAACCAAGACACCAAATGTCGCCATTACAATGTGTTTACATTTAATGGAACAGTAAAACCAGGACACCAAATGCCGCCATTACAATGTGTTTACATTTAATGGAACAGTAAAACCAGGACACCAAATGCCGCCATTACAATGTGTTTACATTTAATGGAACAGTAAAACCAGGGCACCAAATGTCGCCATTACAATATGTTTACATTTACTGGAACAGTAAAACCAGGGCACCAAATGTCGCCATTACAATGTGTTTTCATTTAATGGAACAGTAAAACCAGGACACCAAATGTCACCATTACAATGTGTTTACATTTAATGGAACAGTAAAACCAGGACACCAAATGCCGCCATTACAATGTGTTTACATTTAATGGAACAGTAAAACCAGGACACCAAATGCCGCCATTACAATGTGTTTACATTTAATGGAACAGTAAAACCAGGGCACCAAATGTCACCATTACAATGTGTTTACATCTAATGGAACAGTAAAACCAGGTCACCAAATGTCGCCATTAGAATGTGTTTACATTTAATGGAACAGTAAAACCAGGGCACCAAATGTCACCATTACAATGTGTTTACATCTAATGGAACAGTAAAACCAGGGCACCAAATGTCGCCATTAGAATGTGTTTACATTTAATGGAACAGTAAAACCAGGTCACCAAATGTCGCCATTAGAATGTGTTTACATTTAATGGAACAGTAAAACCAGGACACCAAATGTCGCCATTAGAATGTGTTTACATTTAATGGAACAGTAAAACCAGGTCACCAAATGTCGCCATTAGAATGTGTTTACATTTAATGGAACAGTAAAACCAGGACACCAAATGTCGCCATTAGAATGTGTTTACATTTAATGGAACAGTAAAACCAGGACACCAAATGTCGCCATTAGAATGTGTTTACATTTAATGGAACAGTAAAACCAGGTCACCAAATGTCGCCATTAGAATGTGTTTACATTTAATGGAACAGTAAAACCAGGGCACCAAATGCCGCCATTAGAATGTGTTTACATTTAATGGAACAGTAAAACCAGGGCACCAAATGTCGCCATTAGAATGTGTTTACATTTAATGGAACAGTAAAACAGGTCACCAAATGTCGCCATTAGAATGTGTTTACATTTAATGGAACAGTAAAACCAGGTCACCAAATGTCGCCATTAGAATGTGTTTACATTTAATGGAACAGTAAAACCAGGGCACCAAATGTCGCCATTAGAATGTGTTTACATTTAATGGAACAGTAAAACCAGGGCACCAAATGTCGCCATTACAATGTGTTTACATCTAATGGAACAGTAAAACCAGGTCACCAAATGTCGCCATTAGAATGTGTTTACATTTAATGGAACAGTAAAACCAGGTCACCAAATGTCGCCATTAGAATGTGTTTACATTTAATGGAACAGTAAAACCAGGGCACCAAATGTCGCCATTACAATGTGTTTACATCTAATGGAACAGTAAAACCAGGTCACCAAATGTCGCCATTAGAATGTGTTTACATTTAATGGAACAGTAAAACCAGGTCACCAAATGTCGCCATTAGAATGTGTTTACATTTAATGGAACAGTAAAACCAGGGCACCAAATGTCGCCATTACAATGTGTTTACATCTAATGGAACAGTAAAACCAGGTCACCAAATGTCGCCATTAGAATGTGTTTACATTTAATGGAACAGTAAAACCAGGTCACCAAATGTCGCCATTAGAATGTGTTTACATTTAATGGAACAGTAAAACCAGGGCACCAAATGTCGCCATTAGAATGTGTTTACATTTAATGGAACAGTAAAACCAGGACACCAAATGTCGCCATTAGAATGTGTTTACATTTAATGGAACAGTAAAACCAGGTCACCAAATGTCGCCATTAGAATGTGTTTACATTTAATGGAACAGTAAAACCAGGGCACCAAATGTCGCCATTACAATGTGTTTACATCTAATGGAACAGTAAAACCAGGTCACCAAATGTCGCCATTAGAATGTGTTTACATTTAATGGAACAGTAAAACCAGGACACCAAATGTCGCCATTAGAATGTGTTTACATTTAATGGAACAGTAAAACCAGGACACCAAATGTCGCCATTAGAATGTGTTTACATTTAATGGAACAGTAAAACCAGGTCACCAAATGTCGCCATTAGAATGTGTTTACATTTAATGGAACAGTAAAACCAGGGCACCAAATGTCGCCATTAGAATGTGTTTACATTTAATGGAACAGTAAAACCAGGTCACCAAATGTCGCCATTAGAATGTGTTTACATTTAATGGAACAGTAAAACCAGGGCACCAAATGTCGCCATTACAATGTGTTTACATCTAATGGAACAGTAAAACCAGGTCACCAAATGTCGCCATTAGAATGTGTTTACATTTAATGGAACAGTAAAACCAGGTCACCAAATGTCGCCATTAGAATGTGTTTACATTTAATGGAACAGTAAAACCAGGGCACCAAATGTCGCCATTAGAATGTGTTTACATTTAATGGAACAGTAAAACCAGGGCACCAAATGTCGCCATTACAATGTGTTTACATTTAATGGAACAGTAAAACCAGGTCACCAAATGTCGCCATTAGAATGTGTTTACATTTAATGGAACAGTAAAACCAGGGCACGAAATGTCACCATTACAATGTGTTTACATTTAATGGAACAGTAAAACCAGGACACCAAATGTCGCCATTAGAATGTGTTTACATTTAATGGAACAGTAAAACCAGGTCACCAAATGTCGCCATTAGAATGTGTTTACATTTAATGGAACAGTAAAACCAGGGCCCCGAAATGTCACCATTACAATGTGTTTACATTTAATGGAACAGTAAAACCAGGACACCAAATGTCGCCATTAGAATGTGTTTACATTTAATGGAACAGTAAAACCAGGGCACCAAATGTCGCCATTACAATGTGTTTACATTTAATGGAACAGTAAAACCAGGTCACCAAATGTCGCCATTAGAATGTGTTTACATTTAATGGAACAGTAAAACCAGGGCACGAAATGTCACCATTACAATGTGTTTACATTTAATGGAACAGTAAAACCAGGACACCAAATGTCGCCATTAGAATGTGTTTACATTTAATGGAACAGTAAAACCAGGGCACCAAATGTCGCCATTACAATGTGTTTACATTTAATGGAACAGTAAAACCAGGGCACGAAATTTCACCATTACAATGTGTTTTCATTTAATAGAACAGTAAAACCAGGGCACCATATGTCACCATTACAATGTGTTTACATTTAATGGAACAGTAAAACCAGGACACCAAATGTCGCCATTACAATGTGTTTACATTTAATGGAACAGTAAAACCAGGGCACCAAATGTCGCCACTACAATGTGTTTACATTTAATGGAACAGTAAAACCAGGACACCAAATGCCGCCATTACAATGTGTTAACATTTAATGGAACAGTAAAACCAGGACACAAAATGTCACCATTACAATGTGTTTACATTTAATGGAACAGTAAAACCAGGACACCAAATGCCGCCATTACAATGTGTTTACATTTAATGGAACAGTAAAACCAGGACACCAAATGCCGCCATTACAATGTGTTTACATTTAATGGAACAGTAAAACCAGGACACCAAATGCCGCCATTACAATGTGTTTACATTTAATGGAACAGTAAAACCAGGGCACCAAATGTCACCATTACAATATGTTTACATTTAATGGAACAGTAAAACCAGGGCACCAAAAGTCACCATTACAATGTGTTTACATTTAACTTGTTCCCATGGTAATTTAATTTATCATCAACCAGTTATGGAAGTACATGCAGTAATTATTAGTAATCGCAGTCGGGAACTGACCGACACGTTAGAACAAAGTAAAACACTGAATTAACATAATCACCTTTTCATTGTTCGAATATATCACCAATTGGAAGATCAAAGGCCTCTGGTTTGTGTATCGAAAGAACCGATTGGACTCGGTGCCTAGGAGGAGATACAACTACGACACTCAAAAAATAACGTATTAACATTTACACACGCACGCACGCTCGCTCGCACGCTCGCACGCCCGCACGCGTGTATACACAGTAATTAGTCAACATTTACTCTTACTGCTTGCTCACAGAGTTGATCTGTAGAATTAACTATTCCAAATTAAATTGCGGTTCGACTAATTAATTATTTTCCATTCAGCGTATGTGTGTATGTGCGTGCGTGCGTGCTTGCGCACGTGTGTGTGTGAGTGTATGTATGTGAGTGTGTGTGTATGTGCTTGCGTGCGAGTGTGTATGTTGTGTGCGTGCGCGCGTGCGATGGTGTGCGTGTACATGTGCACGTTCGTGTGTGTAGCTGTCACACACCATCCCAAATGCATTACAGTCCTCATTTTTGAAATTAAGCATAAAACAGTTTGTTTTCCAATTTGCCGTCATGACTGCGAGTGTGCACGCAACAGAGTGCGTTTATATTTTTCGCGAGATTGCGTGTTCTTTGTTTGATTGCTTACTGCAAAATAATTACCAACACAGAGTTACGACGGTTAGTCGAGATCCCATGCCAATTAAATTTTACTAAGTCTTCCTCATATTACCGACAACAATCTATCACTTTTTTCAGATAAACTGAAATACATTCTGTTTTATGCAAGAATTGGATTTGATAAATAGTAGTTTAAAAACCGATACGGTTGATGTGTATGTTTGAGAAATTACACTCACAAAACTAGGCGCGACTTCGCTCGCCATCTGTTCTAGGGTAGCATTGTTCAGGACTAAAATAGTTTCCAGGACAACCAACAGGAACGAATCCCGACGGGGTAATCTGGGGGTCACACATTGGATCAAAGGCATTCAGTTGGGGGTGTAGGGATAAACATCGACGTTGCTGATCCCGCGAGGTTTTGTAAATACAAATTGGTGAACATGGCGTATATTCAGAGGGCTAAAGCTCTCCAAATACATCCGACTGCCCCCCATTGAGGCTTGCAAAACCGACCACGAGCACCTACAAATACCTTCAGTTGCATCGTTCGTGAGGCGCCCTAAACATCCACGAGAACGTTCACGTCAAGGTGCCCGAAAAAGAAGCTACCGGGGGAGGGGGAGGCATTCCAATGGCCCACATGACATCCATTTTGTGTTCTACCTTCAGCATGCTTTGTCGCATGGCAGCAGCATAGACGTAGTTGTTTGAGTTCTTTTTCCAGAAAACACAGAATATTCAAACGCGAATTCGTCATTCCTCTGTAAATATTGCAACAACATGTGTCATGTAACTTAATGTTCAGTTATAGGTCAATGTCCTCAAGAGAGTGACGTGTTATGGCCTGTAGACATGTCAACATGACGCAAATAGACATGAAGGAAATAAAATGAAGGCACTTTTAGTAATCAGAACCGGATGGTTCTATGATGCTCAGTCTGACTGTCGAACTATGAGCTAGGTGCCGTCGGAAGAAGTTCGCCATTTACGCTCACAAACAATACATTTTACACAAAAATACACGCGTAAATATATTGGGTGAGCTAATCCTACCTCGAATCCCGTTCCCCTCGATTAACGGCAGCTATATGGCACACAAATGATTCTCGTTTCCGGTTCGTTTTGAGCGATACTTCACGAGAGCACACACACTTGGTCCCAGTTTTCATTAGCTTATTAAAGGGATATTCCAGTCAGTGAGAGGTTCACAGTATTAACTTACATATGTGTAATATATTTGTTGTGCCTAGTAATTGTGCACACATGTCGTTAATAAACAATTAATTGTAGTTTAATGGTATCAAAAACATGCTATCTTAGATTCAGGACGTCGCCATCTTGAGACATATGCGCCAGTGACGTAAGCCAAATTGTTTATGTTACTGGCGCATTGTTGAAAATGGCAAGGATTGGCGGAATTTTCGCTAAAGATTATGATAGTGACGTAAGCAATCCGCGACGTACTGGATATATCAATTAACATTGGACAGACTTAGGATGTTCGAACGTACACGCACCAGTGACGTAAGCGGTTGACGTCACTGGCGCATAAGTCTCAAGATGACTGAATCCAACATGGAGTGTTTCTGGTACAATTATACTATAATTAATTGTTCATTAACGATCTTTCTGCACAACTACTATGCACAGCCAATATAGTATACATATGTAAGTAAATGCTGCGAATCTCTCACTGACTGGAGTATCCCTTTAAAACCTCGCAAGCCAGGGCTGGTGAGCGATTTCGTTGGCTGAGCTTAAATTCAGAATTTTTGCAAAGGGGTCAGCAGGGTGTACTGCTGCCTCGTACTGACGTCATCAGCAGCAGCGACCCCTGGCGCGCGAGGATGATTTATTACAATAATGTAGGCATCTACACTATGTTCCTGCTGAGTGATATGACGAACGATCTTGACTAAACTAACAAATAAACCATTTGAATGTCGATTTCAAAATGTGCAGATATTGTAGAATGAATAAAACATTATTTACGTCCGAACGGCTATGTCTTATGAAGCCATTCGTAAATCACAATATTCGACTAGTTAGTCCCTTCTGGTATTAATGACGTGTTTAAACACAACCACGCGTCAGTGGGCTGGAATATCGCCAGTCCAGGTTCGGGCTAATTTGGAATTCGCGACTATATTAGGTAATATTAATTCCTGGCTCCAATGTTTAATTAAATACACATATTATCGATGAATAATGCACGTTTTCATTACACGCAACGTAGTTATTATATAAATGTGGTTTTTCAATGTGTTGACAGTTGACAGAAAACACTCTTGCGCCATCTGGTGGACTTGCTAGAACGTCCTAATATGACATGTCGCTCGGAATTCCCGCCACAGCTACGGCCTTAACGTCATTATTCGCGACTCCTCGAACGCGCTTGCTGCCTACATCGCGACTAGCGTCACGTGACATGAATACAAGATTGTTTCCAGTGCGAATACTCTGTAGCTATTGTTGTATGTGTGGTCGATGTTATCGCGTCCCTGCAACCTCCACCGTACATGGCGATGGTGTGACCACACCTACCAAACCGCCAAACGCACTATGGTGTAAAATGGATGTTGACAAGTAAATGTCCCACACCAGATGCAGCTATAAAAAGTGAGCCGCAAAGGTAATTAGCTGTACACGACTCGTCATGTACTTCGATTAGTCGGCAACTTGTAAACAGAGCGCCGATTACGTAGCGTAGTTTTTTCACACCGTATCGATTACAGGTAATAAGGCGACAGGTTTGCGTGCGTGAGCCGAGCGCACAGTGAACCGAGAGCCGGAGTTCCTCGTCCGCCTGCCCGCCCGACCGCCCGCTAGTTCGCTAGCCCGGCACTCCGAGACAAGCGACAGCGGCCGTCAGAAGCCAGCCGTGTTATTGGCTGAAGCCGTCTGACGGTAGAGTCGACGCTCGCGGTCGTTTCTCGCACTTCGTCCGTGACTCCGGGACGCGCGATGCTGGACAACCTGAGAAGGGGATAGCCACAAATACGGTAGGACGATGCGGGGTTATTTCTTCTTAAACATCGTTTTGATATTGTAAAAATACTTAGGGGCGGGTTTCTGGAAGCGAACAGTCCGGGTGCGTGGTGTGGGTTTAGGGCTGTGTTCGCGGAAGCGTATTTAGTGTAGTACTATTTGTCCGCCGTTTGGCTGGGGGGTAATTATCGTGCGCTAGTTTATGTCTGCGTTGCGCTGTTTTAGGTATGTCATTAGTTTAATCGTGGCGGCATCAGGAAATCATACGTGCATTGATCTGTGGACATTCTCCATAGAGAACGCACAGTGCACGCGCACGCGTTTTAAGGACATGCATGTTGTACGATGACATTGTACGATGATCACGCACCCCCCTGTGAGGTGAGATTAAGAAATACCCCGATACATCTGGTAAAACAACAATACATTGAATGCTGCTTCAATAATTTCTTCCTTGGTGTATCTCGTAAATGTTTTCCTATGCGTTGCATTACGCAAGAGACAGACAGAAATATCCTCCGGATCGAGACGACGAAGCCGACTAAAAGGGATTCTTTGACAGCGCGTGCCACTCGGATGAAGTGACACGATAATCTGGCAGATAACCGCGAAGTGACCGCGATATCGTTTGGCTTAAATGCCAAAGCACTTCCGTGAGGACTGTCAATAACAGATTTGTGCTGATCGAAGTCACTCCCTGGATTTCGTTGCGTCTGCGCTATGCCACGAGTGGATAATACCCACTATTTGTCCACGGAACGATGGTCGAAAGGTTCGGCTCAGTTTGTCATCATTACAGTAAGTGTGGGGTGAGGACAAACACATCCGTACTCGTATAATTTCCTAGGCGATTTGTACCGTGTCGCCATTACTAATACAGTTCTGCAGCGACGACGCGTTTGACTCGCACGCCAGAATATAAACGGCGTGAATCTCACCAATAAGACCGCGACAGCATTCTGACTAATTACTCGTTGTGTCATATCGCAAACAGTACACAGCATATAAGACCATCGTGTACGATGTACCATTCACGATGACTCGATTTGTATTAGCAGGTACACATACCGTATGCGCGTTACGTACGGCGAAATACTAAATACGTATCGCACCATTGTTACCTCCTCTGTGAAGTTGCTCTTTTTCAATAAAGTTTGGATACGGAAAGAATCTCTCCAGGTAAATCTAGTTGATTCTGCAAGGGAGTGAGTGTGCTTTCAGCCATTCTGCGAAGCGATGTCCGTTGTGTTTAATGTGCTTAACACTGTAGCACAATGTATGCCACGTTCAGTTGTTAGTCATGTGACGTTCATATATAGAAGTATATAGAAGTCTCCATAGCGTATCCCGACGGCCGGAAAGTGTCATTATTATACTGTAACGGACTCAAATGGCAGATATGTCGACCCGCCACCCTGTTAGATGGCCGGGATAAGACATCTATCGACCCGCCACCGTGTTAGATGGCCGGGCTAAGACCTCGACGGGCGGGTACAACTATTGATTGACCGGTATACAACAACCCGTCAGTGTGACACACGACTCGTCCTAATAACAGCATGCAGGAGGGCTTAACCCTAATTTGTCGGCGTAGGTTCACTCCGGACACTATCCACATTTAATCTTTCTGTGAAACGTATTCTCTCTTGATGGGGCTGTTTTTTTTTAGTATCATTGCATACTTAAAAAGTTAAGTTTTAATAATTTATAGTGTGCTGTATTGTTCTGTCCCTGTGACTGTTCAGATCAGATCGCCTTGCACTTTCCCTGGCAGGTATGTTCTGTTGAATACCATCTCAACTTATTTGGGAAGCATTCAGCCACAATATAGTTATACGCAAATGTTATTAACATACGATTATCCTTATTTGTACACTTTGGCAAACAGACGATACTTACACCACTTTGCCTAACACACACACGCATACACACGCGCACGCGCACGCGCACGCGCACGCGCACGCGCACGCGCACGCGCACGCGCACGCGCACGCGCACGCGCACGCGCACGCGAATGCGCACGCACGTACTGAATTACGTTTAGTTTATTTCGTTCTGCCACAAGATAATAATATCGGAATTTCGTTTCCGTCTACGCTTTTTGGACGAAGAACCATATAGACAGGACGAAATGCATGCTCGCCAAATATTGTCTGGTAAATACTAATAAATATTATAACAATCATAACTGAACGTTAAGAAACAGCTGGCATGTCGTAGCATCTGCTTAGGCAATACTTGATCAGAAACGTCATTAAACATTAATCGCAAGAGTACAAACAAAGTG
>JAODUO010000087.1:552500-560000 GCA_025642075.2 Ridgeia piscesae | reverse complement strand
AAGTTCCCTCCTTGTAGATGAGTGTTTATTGGGTGGAAAACTATAAAAGTACAACTTAGGTTACTGCTGTGGCAGCCACGTCCGTACGTGAAATAACACACAGCTCATATTAGTCGTTGGGGTCGGATCATGAATGACAATGACAAAATAGCATAAAAACGATACGGCGGCAGATGACACTTGCGTGCCATATAGCGTCATTCACTGGCGGAAACGGTAGGACGATTCAACGTGCCACTTGGAAAGGTCTACTACTGCGAGGTTATTAGCATTCCGTGCATTGAGTATCACGCCTTAGTCCACAGAGAACAATAAGAGCCACGGTTTATGGCCATGTCTAGCAGCGAGGAGTTCATCAGTCACACCCGCGATCAGCTCTTCACTCGCGAAGGGTCGGTCTTAAATGTTGATGATTCGTTCTAAGTGTCCGCCTCGAAGTGGTATGATTAGAGGAAGAAACAAAACATATTTCTACATGCTTGACAGCTATTCCAGGATACTAGAAAGTTCTACGAGACTTCCTAAGATACACTGGCTGCACTGGACAGTGTACGTTTCTCCAGGCGGCTGTTGTGTTCTTCCGCCCCTTGCTCCCTGGCGTGATGGGGTTTATGTCACTTACTCAGTTATTCTGCTTTCCTTGTCCGATCTGTCCACGTCATTCTCTCATCTGTAATGTCCACCCGTCCATGGCGTTTTACACGAGCCGGCCCATATCTCGTTTCAAACTGTCTTTCTATATCAGCCTTCTTCCTCTACACCTTCTGCTGCTTGCCACTTGCCATTGGCTGTCCGCCACCGTCCGTTCTTTGAACATGCCCAGCCCGGCCCGGCCCGGCCCGGCCCGGCCCGGCCCGGCCCGGCCCGGAGCCCAGCCCAGCCCAGCCCAGCCCAGCCCAGCCCAGCCCAGCCCAGCCCAGCCCAGCCCAGCCCAGCCCAGCCCAGCCCAGCCCAGCCCAGCCCAGCCCAGCCCAGCCCTTCTGTGTCTAGGACGTCTGTGTTCTTGTTCGAAATATTTAGATACTATTTTACGTTGATTATAGTATACTTCTCAAATATGTTTGTGTTGGAGTAGGTATATTACCACGTGGTCAATGTACACTGAAACAATATGGTTGTCAGGTGTCATATTACATTAAAAGACGTTTGATCGCGACGCCCATGTGAACTAGTTTACTCCTTAGTAAATTGTGAAATTCATGGGTTTTAATAAGGAGGAAAATCCAATTTAATCTTGTTTGATGGCATACCAGTTTACAAGCATGTACTATTTCACGGTAAAACAAATCAATACGTTTAAGCCATCTTAGATAATTGCAACCATTTCTCACATAAGAAAAATACGCGATGACACACGATGGAGTAATGCACACAATTTCACGCTTGCACATCACAATTATTTATCCGTCGGAGTGGGTAACATATTAATTATCTGCACCGTCAGTTTTTAAATCTTGAAACAGCATCTTATAAACGCATCGCGAAACGACAGTGGTGCTCTCTCCAGAAATTATAGCTGTTACGGTTACAGCCGGTTCCAGACAATAATGACCGTCTTCAGCGGCCGTGCAGCGTCTGTTGGCTCTGCCCTCGCGTCTCCAGCCAGCGCGGTATCGTCCGCCTAACGAGTGACTCGTTAATCGTCATGTCAACAAATCGTTCAGGGAATCAGGACATAACACAACAAAGCGACGATGGCCGTCTTTGACCGCCTCGGCGACTGCTGTGTCGCTAGCGTCGCGGCCGATTGTGTCATAACGTACGATTAAGTATGATACCACGGATGAATTATTCACGGGCCTCGGTTTCTGCATTTAATTACCGAACGCCGTAGCGTGTGTGATATTGGATACGCTCCCGATGTGCAATTCGTTCCGGCAACAGTCAGAATCGCTGGCGAATATTTACGCAGCGTGTCCCATTTGACGAAATGAAGTCACTTTACCTGTGCGTGCTGTTTCGTGTTTGCTCTGCGTCTGTTTACTGCATCGAACGGTTCTATAACATATCAATGACGTTTACAGCCTGTTGATGTTTATTCCGTGTTACTATGATAATATATTCATTGGTATTAAGAAATAATCGCGTAACCTAGGCAGCTGAAGTAATATGTTGATAACGATGTTATTACACGCACAAAACACAGGTAAATTATACCTTATGCAATCTGGGAAAGAGGAATAAAAGGAAAAGGAGTTAGGAGTATAAATCAATGCTGACACCACGAAAGCGTCAGAACAGTACATGATTGAAATTTGGAAAGGTAATGAAATCACCAGATTTATTAGGACAGATCCTCGACTCCTGTTTTTTCTTTTCCCTAATCGATTTTGCACGACTCTCTCCACCAAATGTCTCCCATCCCTTATGTCTTGCTCTCATTCTCGACTTCCCTTTTCAACACATCCGAATCTAAGGCGTCTCCTCCTCTTCCTTTCAACTCTACGGGGCTCCGCGTTCTTTACCAACCGTGCCATCAATAAACAAAAAATCTCACTATACTCTGTTTAAAACAGTAGTAAGACCTTTGTTGATAATATATATATATATATATATATATATATATATATATATATATATATATATATATATATATATATATATATATATATATATATATATATATATATACTAGTTGATGACTTACATATGAAGGACGTAGATTTTGTATATCGGAAAGAGAATAGAAGAGAGTAACCAAGATGTATCCTCGAGTGATAATCGTTAGTAAACGGGATCACCCAAGTGTCTTAAAATGTGATATAGGTAAATATTGAATGATTATGTTACACAAATAATTGTTTCCACGTAAACATGACTGAATAATTAATGAACATGAAATAACATAACTGAAGGAAGAGCATAGATTATACATCACAATCCATTTTTCACAGAGGACTGTAATTGTATGGGACAAACTTTTTGTAAAATGCACATAAATTATCTCACAAGTTGACAATTATCAGAAAATATATATATATATATATATATATATATATATATATATATATATATATATATATTCTTGTATTGGTAAGCCGGCGTAATTGTCAGCTATATCAAATGATAATGTCTACCATCTGGTGTTTTGCTCTGCATTTTAGTCTTCTAACATCGTTGACTTAATAGGAGTTCACAGACATGTCCATATGTCACCAACCCACATTTACGATCCCGAGACAACAGCGCGATAAAGAAAAACACAACAATTGACACTCAAACGTTTGCTGAAATGATTATAAGAACAGAAAGGGGGGAGTGGAAATATTCGACAAGTAAACAATGTCGCTATAGAAGGAAATTGATGTGAGAGAATTTCAGGAGTAATGTTGTATAATTTCGGCAGAGTCGAGATTAATACCTGTTGGAGATGTTTCGCGGTATAGCAATCTTGATGCTCACTGAAAACATGAACATCACTTAGAAATCCCCCACTGAAAATACCCCGCCTTGTTACGCCCACTGAAAATACCCCGCCTTGTTACGCCCACTGAAAATACCCCGCCTTGTTACGCCCACTGAAAATACCCCGGTTTCTTGCGCCTATGACCAAAGATGGCGGCGGCTATTTGAGTATTCCAGCGAGCACACACGCGAACGTCTGCAGACGCCGTTCACGTTCTCGCGGTGCGGTCGAAGTACAACGTAGTGCCGCGTACAGCTGGCGGAGCGACACGTGGAACAACGACAAGTGTCACATGTTCGATATTGATAACCATTGACGCCTTTGTCTGTCACCTTAGCTGCACAAAGCTGAGTATCACGTAAGCCTGTCAGGTGTCAGCCGCGTGCCCACGTGTCGCTATTGCGCTAGAGTTCAGCGGACGCCCATTCCATCATCTGCTAGCTCGCATGTACGGGATGCTAACCCGTTCCTTTTGATCATGATCTATACCGGATACACATCACTAGATTGATTTATCGCGCCTGACGCTGCCGGATGTACAAAACACAGCCTCGTTCAAATAATTTACTGTAGTATTTTTAACACAAAGTGCTTTGTAACGTAGGTTCGCAACATTCTAATGTGTTCAATATAGGTACAAAAACTCTCGTGTATTATTTTTAAATGGACAGATAGCATCGTATTTGAGCTTCATATAACAGGAGGACCCAAGTCTGATTAAGTACATTTGTGCATTCCACATAACCATTTGTGTGAACATAACTGTATAGTTAAAAAACACATGTCTGCATGGTGTAGATTTTGTGGAATAAAATACGTCGTCAGAAAATAACGTGGCTTAGCAAATTATCAGTAAACTATCACACATCTGGAAATCTGCAGGATTTGGAAAGATTGAGATCAACTTATTCCAGGCAACATTTGAAACAAATCATTCTTCCGCACGGAAAGATCTTAGCAGTTTATTTATACGCAAAACAGACAACGTCGGGGAGATAAGGTTAAGATACAAATAAACACAGTGACAAGTCGGAGTGACATGACACATCACAGCCGCCATCTTGATTATGCTGACTTTGTCTTTTGATAACCTCAACACACGCCAGGGCGAAATAATGTAAAGTTATAAAAGCTATATCTACCACACACACACACACACACACACACACACACACACACACACACACACACACACACACACACACACACACACACACACACACACACACACACACACACACACACACACACACACACACACACACACACACACACACACACACACACACACACACACACACACACACACACACACACACACACACACACACACACACACACACACACACACACACACACACACACACACACACACACACACACACACACACACACACACACACACACACACACACACACACACACACACACACACACACACACACACACACACACACACACACACACACACACACACACACACACACACACACACACACACACACACACACACACACACACACACACACACACACACACACACACACACACACACACACACACACACACACACACACACACACACACACACACACACACACACACACACACACACACACACACACACACACACACACACACACACACACACACACACACACACACACACACACACACACACACACACACACACACACACACACACACACACACACACACACACACACACACACACACACACACACACACACACACACACACACACACACACACACACACACACACACACACACACACACACACACACACACACACACACACACACACACACACACACACACACACACACACACACACACACACACACACACACACACACACACACACACACACACACACACACACACACACACACACACACACACACACACACACACACACACACACACACACACACACACACACACACACACACACACACACACACACACACACACACACACACACACACACACACACACACACACACACACACACACACACACACACACACACACACACACACACACACACACACACACACACACACACACACACACACACACACACATCACACACACACACACACACACACACACACACACACAATACACATACATACACACATACATACACATAATAACACATATAACACACATAATTACAACATATACACATTACAATAACATCATACACACTACACACATCACACACACATTTACATAATACCTTATTACTACACTACTACATTTATTATTACACATTGTAACACACACACACACAGCTCGCATTCACACATTGTTCCATTAACGTATCGTCGTGTCAGAGATGTACTACGCTACTACGTTTTTATTTTATTGACACTATCCTTGTAATCGACCGTACTATTGCCAACTATAATTGTGACGGATATACGCATCAAAACATGGCTATAGATGACCCTCCTGCACAATACCTGAGACATACGCGAATCATTTTTTCGAACAAACGTAGACACCATTATCCGTGTTTGCGATTATGTCGCGCTCAAAACGCGGCCATTTATATTGAAATACAGTGACAGTAATAGCGCCGTGACAAGAGCACAATTGCGACAGAGACAGCTGCATTGTGGAGATCGATGTGTGGCGGGTCGGAGTCAGGCAGCGCGACGGGTGGCCGTCCGTCGTGTTGTAACGGTCAGTGGTATTCACAGGAGAAAAATGTGTGTGTGTGTGTGTGTGTGTGTGTGTGGAGTGAAGTGCATTGTGGGTGATGTGTGGCGTGTGTGAGTGTGGGTGAGTGTGTGTGGTGTTGTGTTGTGTGTGTGTTTGTGATGTGTGTGTGTGTGTGTGTGTGTGTGTGTGTGTGTGTGTGTGTGTGTGTGTGTGTGTGTGTGTGTGTGTGTGTGTGTGTGTGTGTGTGTGTGTGTGTGTGTGTGTGTGTGTGTGTGTGTGTGTGTGTGTGTGTGTGTGTGTGTGTGTGTGTGTGTGTGTGTGTGTGTGTGTGTGTGTGTGTGTGTGTGTGTGTGTGTGTGTGTGTGTGTGTGTGTGTGTGTGTGTGTGTGTGTGTGTGTGTGTGTGTGTGTGTGTGTGTGTGTGTGTGTGTGTGTGTGTGTGTGTGTGTGTGTGTGTGTGTGTGTGTGTGTGTGTGTGTGTGTGTGTGTGTGTGTGTATGTTTAAGCCATATATATGTGTAGTTTAAACATAGACGTTATATAAATATATTATATATGTTATATATATATATATATATATATATATATATATATATATATATATATATATTTTTATATGCAGAGTCGATTGGTTAGAATTGAGACATATCGTGGAGCCTCTATACGTCAAAGGTTTCTCTGACCTGGAGTAGTGCAGAGAGAGCATTGGATGGCATTCATCTGATACCTTTGACAGACACGGTGACGAAACAAAAGACTTCTTCGTGGTCTATTATTGTGTGAGACCAGACCGCGACGGTGTTGACTGTTGCTGCACCGGATATATAGAAGAGCATGTGACAAAAACAATATGTGAGAGTGGCATGATTAACCAAACTCCTGGATCAAATGAACACCGCCGGGTCTTACATGATAGGTAGCATGTAACGTCATCCTCGCAAACTGGCCGTGGCTGATCCCCTACGAAAAGTGCATAATTTAGCCGAGTCGAACTAGTTTATTGACTTCGGCAATCGCGACTTCTTCATCCGTGAGAACATCACAAATACCCGCACCAATGTGAAGACGGGTGCACAATTTCTGGGGATCCAATAATTATAACGACACGTCAGCTTAATCACACGAGCAGCTGAACGGTTTTGAGTATTCGATTATTTTGTTCTAATCCTAAACAGTGCATGTAACACGAGCAGCGAGTGGTTGAAATCACCCAATATTATATCACATGACCGGAGGCCGATTACACTCTTCGTGAGCAATTTCATTGGCTGAGCTTAAAAAGAGGAGTTTTGCAAAATGATCTGCCATGGGTAGTGATGGTTGGTACTGACGTAATCAGAAGGAGTGACCTTGGCGTACGAGAAGGTTAACGTCCGTGCGGTGTGAGCCAACTAGCGGC
>JAODUO010000087.1:507500-550000 GCA_025642075.2 Ridgeia piscesae | reverse complement strand
GCTCGCCGCGTAACCAGACAACAGCGGTTTCTTCGCTGACATTTCCTTCGGAGATAATTGTTTTGTTCGCCGTCTCACTTTATTGTCCGCGACATGGTGCGTGCCAGTCACTTCCTGTGTACATAACGGCTGGGATAACAAACGATCGAGGTACGCCGTCATCCCTTGATTAATAACGTTCGTGATCGTTTGCTTCAAGTCGGTCTACCCAAGAAGGCGCCGTAGCGCAGCGGGTGGAACGTAGAACTCGCAATTGACGGAACCCACTCGCAATACTGTATAACGTGGCTGAATATTTCCCATGAATTCATATGTGTTCGCACGAACAGGTCTTTTAGCGATTAAGTGTAAACTGTTTTATCAATCCTGAACGCGGACACAGCCATTTATAACAGCGTATACCTTACTTTATCTTGACGAATAAGTCTACATTCAGGTACACTAGAAAATTCTAATACGGTTTGGTGATTATTTCTGGTGTTCTGTACATTGTTATTCGTAGTTATGTTAGCCTGCATGAAGTTTCAAGACTAGACAAAAGCTAGTCCCCGCAACCGACCGACAAACGATGTGTCAGCACTCGTTAGGATTCACGGACATCTCTGGAAGACTCCACGCTGGACCATCACCGTTTCGGTGTGACGTCACTCTAGAGTGGACCATCACCCTGTCAGAGTGACGTCACTCTAGAGTGGACCGTCACCATGTCAGAGTGACGTCACTCCAGAGTAGACCATCACCGTGTCAATGTGACGTCACTTCAGAGTGGACCATCACTGTCATTGTGACGTCACTACTGAGTGGACAATAACTGATTCAGTATGACGTCACTCCAGAGTGGACTAATACAATGCCAGTGTGACGTCATTCCTTAGTGAACCAACACGAGCAGTATGACCTCCCTCCAAAGTGGAACGATTACGTGTAATTGTGACATTACTTCGGAGTACAGAATGAAAATGTCATTGTGACCTTCTTTCAGGTTGGTCAATATTGTGTCACCGTCACCTTTATCTCATGTAGACAAACACCACGTCAATCTGATCTCACTCGATAGTGGATCAACCATGATTCATTGTCAATTTCGCTCAGTCGTCCTATCAACGATACAATTGATGCAGGATCTTAGCCGCGCGAGGGGGGGTTCGATTGGCGCGAAACCCCTGAAATGTTCGGAAATAAACCCGTCCTAGTTGAGCCTTAGGATACGGCCGATCAAGTCTTTCCGGTGGTGGACTTTGTTGCAACAATTTACGATGTGAACAGGAGGAGGGGCAGTCGCGTGCCTTCGTTGACCGATATCGCTGGTGCAAGTTTTGTTTTAAGCGTCAACACGTTTGGACAGACCTGATGTCATAGCAGATCCAGAATATCATTGATAATAGTGTGTGTTTTCTGCCAATTAGTTTACGAATAACATCGATGACCTGTGCAATACGGCCGGGTTGTGATAAGATGTATATTCTTGTTATATCGGGTCAAAATAGGCGAGAACATTTATTCCTTCAAATAATTGCACGAAGTTGGTAGCAATGATTTGCTGACTTTGATGAACCACTCTTGCAATATAAGTCTCCGCGGTAGGCACATTCCGTAAAACACAGAGTCTGTGACATCGGTCATGTACTATACAACGTATGACATTCGGCGTATTAACGGGTTCGATCGATAGACCTACATACAGGAAACAGTTATATTAATAGTGCAACTTGTCTTGTTGCTTACACTCGTGCAGTTTCACTTCCGGGTACATTTGAACTATAGATTGAAGAAATACATCAAACTTTTCCATTAATACGTTTAACAGCGAACAGTTGTTACGATTTAGTACAACCAGAACACGATCAATATGATCTCGGCTGAACGGAGAAACGAACAGAATGCGGCACTTGCATAATGTCATTTAGCTGGATAACGCTTCGCCGCAAGGCTATTTGTCAAAGGTGACCTCACAATGGCGGAAAGGAAATCAAAACCGGAATCTCACTTACAACCATGACTGGAATATCTCCACCTGAATCTAACGCCCCGCACATATTACGGAGACCCACGGCTTCAGCTGAAGTCAAAAGTTGACGCTTGTAGCGAGAAACTGGAACCGTGTTTTATACGTCACCCCCTTGGCCATGGGTGTGCCTTCGGTTCTACCGCGTGCAGTGCTTCGCCGCTGCCCGTAGCCGGTTCCGCTTCGATTTATCGCCCAGCCCATCGGCCCCCACGTACGAGGCTCGACTAGAATCGACTATTCATTAGCTTCTATTCATCCCCTCTCTTTATCAAGGCATCGGCTGCCACGCTGACTGAGTCTTCCTATGACCTATGCCCTCGGACTCGTGCTCCGTGACGCCTGACAAGTGTTTGGCGTCTTGCTCCCGTCGCCTGAGCGTCTGTCGTCCCACCGACGCGCGTTTGTCGGCTTTCGGACTTGCTCCGGACAGGAGACAGCGCCATCAATATTGAAATCGGGCGAAGATTGGCCCGCTGCGAGGAGGCGGCGGAACCAGAGCAGGTGATGTACACATAATGTAGTGGTCCGCCATTACAGTGATAGTTTTGCCTAATAGAATTGGCATTGTGAACACTCAATTTTGCATTCAGCGAGTGTAAGTTGTGTTTTTGAGCATAGCTCTCAAAACAATGATATTTGTCAGACTGGACGCATCCTCGCCCGCCAGGGGTCGCTGCTGCTAATTACGTCAGTATCAGGCAGCAGTACCCCTGGCTGGTTCCCTTGTAAAACTACTGTGGTTAATAGTGTGGTTTACCCCCAGGCATGTGATATAATGTTGGCTGATTTCAGCCACGCGAGTCACATGCAATATTTCGGATGTAGAAGCAGATATTCGAATACAAAACCTGTCAGCTGCTCGTGCAATTAGCTGGAGGGATCATTACGCTGGAATTCCCAGAAACTGTTTATCCGCCATCAAATTGGGGCGGATGTTTGCGCCGTTATTCCGGCGAGTTCCACTCAGCTAACTCTCACACTTTGCGTAGGCGATCTGCCAGGGATAGTTTTGCATGGCAAACAGCACTGGCTTGCGAGGGTGGCGCTGGTATCAGAGAGCAGCGCCCGTGATAGATACACCACAGGCGGTCTCTATTTGCCGGACGATGCACTCGATTACGTCTATTGTCGCCCCGCGTTGAGTCTGTCGTTCGGCGTTAACACGCGAAGGATAACTAGCTCACTAGAGCTCGGACGAGCGCATTGTAAATCATCTGCCATGTCGGTGTCGTTTCTTTAGCATGCTCGTCAGCCGCCCGTTGCTGAAGAGGTTAGGCTCTGTTTACGTGATCAATGTACCAGCTTGCGCGCACGCTTGTCCCGAAAACATGCTAGCACACGCTGCATTAGCTCTGTACGTTTCATATTAGGCTAAGAGCTGCGCGGTACGCTCCGTGTTAAGGTAAAAGCTTAATATTTGTTCTTGCTGTGCCCACTGGTTCCCGGCACACGCATAAACTAGTTATTGCATATGCAATCGTTTGCGAAAAACGAAGCGGTTGTTTATATGCACTATATTGCTATACTAAAATATATAGCTAGACGCATCGTTTCATTCATAAAACCGATAGACTCGTATTACCCGTAATTCCTATTTGACATGAAATGTAACTAATATCACGCTTTCATATAATTACGTTTTTAGATAAGAATTGCGGACGCATCCTTACTGTAAACTGACCTATCTCTGCTGATTTTTTGCCAATTATTTATCACGTTTTCATTGGCATTAATGCGCTTTACGCTACGTGCAGCTAAAGGTTGTTTTCAAATATGTAATGCAGCGAATGCGTCAGCAGGAATGTTGTTTCAGTTTGCGCCATCCTCGCAAGCCAGGGTGGCGCCTACATACACTAGCACGGGTAGATCTCTTACGCATTGTATGGAACGTATCTGAATCAAACTCATAATTTACTTCGACGGAGGCACTTGGCTCTCCGTGACAAGCGTTCAAACATCCGCCCAGTTGCAAGAGGCAGCCCTCGACTTCCGATGATCCAATATATAATTACCCGCTCGACCATTTCTCACGAGGCTGTGACCGCAACGAAAACACCGGAAGTTGCCAGCAAGCGATATTATTGGTTGTACACATTCTGCGCACCAGGGGTCGCTGCTGCTGGTCACGTGATTAAGGATTCATTCATTTGTGTGTGTGGTGATTTTAATGCTAGGACTGGTGATTTATGTGATTGTGTAGAAGATGATTTTTAAAGGACTTTGGAGGTGGTAGTACCGCAGGTCTGAGCACTGGCAAGGCAGGTCATTATGAAAGATGCAATAATGACATCCAGTGTAATAAATATGGGCCACTGTTGATAGATTTATGTAAAACTGCTAAAGTGCTTATTGAGAGAATGATTAATGACTCAAGTGGTAACCCCACTTTCAAGAATATTAGTACTATTGATTATTTCCTATGTTGCCCGTTACTATTCAAATATATCAATAACTTTATTGTATATGATGGAAATCCACTATTTTCTGATGGACATAGTGTGCTAGAACTTGTTGAACAACAAAGGTAATAGCAACACAATGTCATTATAATCCAGGGGTGAAAAGGGCGGTAGTAAGATGGCAGCATAATAAGAAACCAGTATTTCAGTGCCATTAGGAACAACACTGAGTTTGAGAGTATCAGCACTTTATTAAATGACATATCCACAAATGTCGGTGTGGCAACTAAGACAAATGTTAATGATTTGGTTGCAAGTTTTAAGGATTTACTTTTAAACGGTGCTAAAATAAATTATATGCTCAAAACTAAGAAGTATGCCAAAATAAACGCTACAAAAGCAACTAAATATAAAGACTGGTTTAATGCAGACTGCCTTGATAAAAGAAATGCATTCAATAGAGCAAGAAGGCGATATAAGGACAATAAAAGCGAGGAAAAACTTGAAATTACTTAAATTAATGGGAAAGGAGTACAAAACTATTATAAATAAATGTAAGGCAGTGCACAGACAAACATTTGTAGCGGATCTAAAAGAAAATGGATTATAATGACCCCCAAGCTTTCTGGGAGATAACAAATAAGAACACCAAACAAGTAACCACAGGAAATGTAACCATTGATGAGTTTCTTCAACACTTTCTGGGAGATAATAAATAAGAACACCAAGCAAGTAAACACAGGAAATGTAACCATTGATGAGTTTCTTCAACACTTTCTGGGAGATAATAAATAAGAACACCAAGCAAGTAAACACAGGAAATGTAACCATTGATGAGTTTCTTCAACACTTTCTGGGAGATAATAAATAAGAACACCAAGCAAGTAAACACAGGAAATGTAACCATTGATGAGTTTCTTCAACACTTTCTGGGAGATAATAAATAAGAACACCAAGCAAGTAAACACAGGAAATGTAACCATTGATGAGTTTCTTCAACACTTTCTGGGAGATAATAAATAAGAACACCAAGCAAGTAAACACAGGAAATGTAACCATTGATGAGTTTCTTCAACACTTTCTGGGAGATAATAAATAAGAACACCAAGCAAGTAAACACAGGAAATGTAACCATTGATGAGTTTCTTCAACACTTTCTGGGAGATAATAAATAAGAACACCAAGCAAGTAACCACAGGAAATGTAACCATTGATGAGTTTCTTCAACACTTTCTGGGAGATAATAAATAAGAACACCAAGCAAGTAACCACAGGAAATGTAACCATTGATGAGTTTCTTCAACACTTTCTGGGAGATAATAAATAAGAACACCAAGCAAGTAAACACAGGAAATGTAACCATTGATGAGTTTCTTCAACACTTTCTGGGAGATAATAAATAAGAACACCAAGCAAGTAACCACAGGAAATGTAACCATTGATGAGTTTCTTCAACACTTTCTGGGAGATAATACATAAGAACACCAAGCAAGTAAACACAGGAAATGTAACCATTGATGAGTTTCTTCAACACTTTCTGGGGGGGGGGGGGGGAGATAATAAATAAGAACACCAAGCAAGTAAACACAGGAAATGTAACCATTGATGAGTTTCTTCAACACTTTCTGGGAGATAATAAATAAGAACACCAAGCAAGTAACCACAGGAAATGTAACCATTGATGAGTTTCTTCAACACTTTCTGGGAGATAATAAATAAGAACACCAAGCAAGTAAACACAGGAAATGTAACCTATTGATGAGTTTCTTCAACACTTTCTGGGAGATAATAAATAAGAAAAAAAAAAAAAAAAAAAAAAAAAAAAAAAAAAAAAAAAAAAAAAAAAATTTTTTTTTTTTTTTTTTTTTTTTTTTTTTGGGAGATAATACATAAGAACACCAAGCAAGTAAACACAGGAAATGTAACCATTGATGAGTTTCTTCAACACTTTCTGGGAGATAATAAATAAGAACACCAAGCAAGTAAACACAGGAAATGTAACCATTGATGAGTTTCTTCAACACTTTCTGGGAGATAATAAATAAGAACACCAAGCAAGTAAACACAGGAAATGTAACCATTGATGAGTTTCTTCAACACTTTCTGGGAGATAATACATAAGAACACCAAGCAAGTAAACACAGGAAATGTAACCATTGATGAGTTTCTTCAACACTTTCTGGGAGATAATAAATAAGAACACCAAGCAAGTAAACACAGGAAATGTAACTATTGATGAGTTTCTTCAACACTTTCTGGGAGATAATAAATAAGAACACCAAGCAAGTAACCACAGGAAATGTAACCATTTATGAGTTTCTTCAACACTTTCTGGGAGATAATAAATGAGAACACCAAGCAAGTAACCACAGGAAATGTAACCATTTATGAGTTTCTTCAACACTTTCTGGGAGATAATAAATAAGAACACCAAGCAAGTAACCACAGGAAATGTAACCATTGATGAGTTTCTTCAACACTTTCTGGGAGATAATAAATAAGAACACCAAGCAAGTAAACACAGGAAATGTAACCATTGATGAGTTTCTTCAACACTTTCTGGGAGATAATAAATAAGAACACCAAGCAAGTAAACACAGGAAATGTAACCATTGATGAGTTTCTTCAACACTTTCTGGGAGATAATAAATAAGAACACCAAGCAAGTAAACACAGGAAATGTAACCATTGATGAGTTTCTTCAACACTTTCTGGGAGATAATAAATAAGAACACCAAGCAAGTAACCACAGGAAATGTAACCATTGATGAGTTTCTTCAACACTTTCTGGGAGATAATACATAAGAACACCAAGCAAGTAAACACAGGAAATGTAACTATTGATGAGTTTCTTCAACACTTTCTGGGAGATAATAAATAAGAACACCAAGCAAGTAAACACAGGAAATGTAACCATTGATGAGTTTCTTCAACACTTTCTGGGAGATAATACATAAGAACACCAAGCAAGTAAACACAGGAAATGTAACCATTGATGAGTTTCTTCAACACTTTCTGGGAGATAATAAATAAGAACACCAAGCAAGTAAACACAGGAAATGTAACCATTGATGAGTTTCTTCAACACTTTCTGGGAGATAATACATAAGAACACCAAGCAAGTAACCACAGGAAATGTAACCATTGATGAGTTTCTTCAACACTTTCTGGGAGATAATAAATAAGAACACCAAGCAAGTAAACACAGGAAATGTAACCATTGATGAGTTTCTTCAACACTTTCTGGGAGATAATAAATAAGAACACCAAGCAAGTAAACACAGGAAATGTAACCATTGATGAGTTTCTTCAACACTTTCTGGGAGATAATAAATAAGAACACCAAGCAAGTAAACACAGGAAATGTAACCATTGATGAGTTTCTTCAACACTTTCTGGGAGATAATACATAAGAACACCAAGCAAGTAAACACAGGAAATGTAACCATTGATGAGTTTCTTCAACACTTTCTGGGAGATAATAGATAAGAACACCAAGCAAGTAACCACAGGAAATGTAACCATTGATGAGTTTCATCAACACTTTCTGGGAGATAATACATAAGAACACCAAGCAAGTAAACACAGGAAATGTAACCATTGATGAGTTTCTTCAACACTTTCTGGGAGATAATAGATAAGAACACCAAGCAAGTAAACACAGGAAATGTAACCATTGATGAGTTTCTTCAACACTTTCTGGGAGATAATACATAAGAACACCAAGCAAGTAAACACAGGAAATGTACCTATTGATGAGTTTCTTCAACACTTTCTGGGAGATAATAGATAAGAACACCAAGCAAGTAACCACAGGAAATGTAACCATTGATGAGTTTCTTCAACACTTTCTGGGAGATAATAAATAAGAACACCAAGCAAGTAAACACAGGAAATGTACCTATTGATGAGTTTCTTCAACACTTTCTGGGAGATAATAGATAAGAACACCAAGCAAGTAAACACAGGAAATGTAACCATTGATGAGTTTCTTCAACACTTTCTGGGAGATAATAGATAAGAACACCAAGCAAGTAACCACAGGAAATGTAACCATTGATGAGTTTCTTCAACACTTTCTGGGAGATAATAGATAAGAACACCAAGCAAGTAAACACAGGAAATGTAACCATTGATGAGTTTCTTCAACACTTTCTGGGAGATAATACATAAGAACACCAAGCAAGTAAACACAGGAAATGTACCTATTGATGAGTTTCATCAACACTTTCTGGGAGATAATACATAAGAACACCAAGCAAGTAAACACAGGAAATGTAACCATTGATGAGTTTCTTCAACACTTTCTGGGAGATAATAGATAAGAACACCAAGCAAGTAACCACAGGAAATGTAACCATTGATGAGTTTCATCAACACTTTCTGGGAGATAATACATAAGAACACCAAGCAAGTAAACACAGGAAATGTAACCATTGATGAGTTTCTTCAACACTTTCTGGGAGATAATAGATAAGAACACCAAGCAAGTAAACACAGGAAATGTAACCATTGATGAGTTTCTTCAACACTTTCTGGGAGATAATACATAAGAACACCAAGCAAGTAAACACAGGAAATGTACCTATTGATGAGTTTCTTCAACACTTTCTGGGAGATAATAGATAAGAACACCAAGCAAGTAACCACAGGAAATGTAACCATTGATGAGTTTCTTCAACACTTTCTGGGAGATAATAAATAAGAACACCAAGCAAGTAAACACAGGAAATGTACCTATTGATGAGTTTCTTCAACACTTTCTGGGAGATAATAGATAAGAACACCAAGCAAGTAAACACAGGAAATGTAACCATTGATGAGTTTCTTCAACACTTTCTGGGAGATAATAGATAAGAACACCAAGCAAGTAACCACAGGAAATGT
The DNA here is from genome assembly GCA_025642075.2 of Ridgeia piscesae. NCBI lineage: Eukaryota > Metazoa > Annelida > Polychaeta > Sabellida > Siboglinidae > Ridgeia > Ridgeia piscesae. Next base: position 540,706 of record JAODUO010000087.1, on the reverse strand, counting down.
AACCATTGATGAGTTTCTTCAACACTTTCTGGGAGATAATAAATAAGAACACCAAGCAAGTAAACACAGGAAATGTAACCATTGATGAGTTTCATCAACACTTTCTGGGAGATAATAAATAAGAACACCAAGCAAGTAAACACAGGAAATGTACCTATTGATGAGTTTCTTCAACACTTTCTGGGAGATAATAGATAAGAACACCAAGCAAGTAAACACAGGAAATGTAACCATTGATGAGTTTCTTCAACACTTTCTGGGAGATAATAGATAAGAACACCAAGCAAGTAACCACAGGAAATGTAACCATTGATGAGTTTCTTCAACACTTTCTGGGAGATAATAGATAAGAACACCAAGCAAGTAAACACAGGAAATGTAACCATTGATGAGTTTCTTCAACACTTTCTGGGAGATAATAGATAAGAACACCAAGCAAGTAACCACAGGAAATGTAACCATTGATGAGTTTCTTCAACACTTTCTGGGAGATAATAGATAAGAACACCAAGCAAGTAAACACAGGAAATGTAACCATTGATGAGTTTCATCAACACTTTCTGGGAGATAATAAATAAGAACACCAAGCAAGTAAACACAGGAAATGTACCTATTGATGAGTTTCTTCAACACTTTCTGGGAGATAATAGATAAGAACACCAAGCAAGTAACCACAGGAAATGTAACCATTGATGAGTTTCTTCAACACTTTCTGGGAGATAATAGATAAGAACACCAAGCAAGTAACCACAGGAAATGTAACCATTGATGAGTTTCTTCAACACTTTCTGGGAGATAATAGATAAGAACACCAAGCAAGTAAACACAGGAAATGTAACCATTGATGAGTTTCTTGAACACTTTCTGGGAGATAACAAATAAGAACACCAAGCAAGTAAACACAGGAAATGTAACCATTGATGAGTTTCTTGAACATTTTTAGAATTAAATTCTACTGAAGAAAATGATGCTGAGTTTGAGTGTAACATGAATGGAACCAGTGGTCAAGCAGTGTAACTAATGAATACTCAGAGTCTGAGACATTAAATCTATCAATTTCTGGGGCAGAAGTGACGACAGCTGTGAAACGATTGAAAAATTGGAAGGTAATATTATTAATGAAATGATCAGAGCTTTCTCAGAAGATCACTTGCATAGCTAACACAAATCTTTAATGTTGTACTACTGAGTGGACATATACCACATGATTGGTTAATTGGCATAATAAAACCGATATATAAAAATATAGGTGACATTAATGACTCAGACAATTACAGAGAGATAATTCTTCTTAGTTGCTTAGGAAAATTATTCACATCCATCATAAATGAAAGACTAACAGCCTTTATAAACTCAACACAAATAATGGTTTTAGGAAAGGCTTTTCTACAACCGACCAAATAGTTACGCTTAAGTGTATTGTTGAATTATTTTTATGTCAAGGTAGAAGATTGTTCTGCACTTTTGTTGATTAACAGAGCAATTTTATGAAGAAAAAAAACGAATATCGTATGGTGTATCGGGAAAAGTACATAATGTTATACTGAATATGTACAAATCAATCAAATCATGTGTCATGAACAATGGTGTGCAAACAGAATTTTTCAACTGACATGTAGGATTGAGACAAGGAGAACATTTTATAACCACTTTTGTTTGCATTATTTCTCAATGATATGGAAAAAATTGCCAGCACAGAAATGGAATATACTAACATTTATTGACAGACTGTATAATGACAGCAATGATGGTATTAATGGAATGTTAAATCTTTTTGTTCTTCTGTATGCCGATGACACTGTTATAATGGCCGAAAATGAGCATGACATGCAGAGGAATCTTGATCTACTGAATGAATACTGTATCTGTAACAAACTGAAGATTAATATCAGTAAAACAAAATGATGGTCTTTGCCAGGTCAAAGACAAGGATACATAATATACGTACATTTAAATTTGGTAATACGGATCTTGATCAAGTGGAGGATTACATTTAACATTTATCTGGGTATTAGCTTTAATTGGAATGAATCCTTTGTTAAAGCTAAACAGTTGCTATATGACAAAGCTTCAAAGGCTGTGTATTCACTCACACAAAAAGGCAGGAGACTAAATCTACCAACCGATGTTATGCTTAAGTTATTTGACATGAGTGTAGAACCAATCTTATATGAAAATATTGATATCCTGGAGAAAGTGCGTACTAAATTTAATAAATTCATTTTTGGAATATCTAAATATTCCCACAATATGCCAATATATGGGGAGCTAGGCAGATACCCACTGTCGGATACCATAAAGGAGAGAATGGTTTGTTAGTGGACAAAACTATTAAAAAGCAGCAAGGAAAAACTTAATAAGGTCATGTACATAATCTTATATAATCTTTATTGTAAAGATATACGCCTCTCACCCTGTATGTATTAGTAACATCTTTTAAATAAATGGCACTAATTATAATGGTTAATGCAAGATCATAACATTGATGCCAAGTGTATAAAGAAATGTGAATGTGATCAATTTAAGCAACTATCGCACAGTAGAATTACAAATGATAATAATTTGATGTATCAACTATTTAAGATATCGCATTGTAAAGAAATGTATATCGAAATCCTTCCAGAACACTTAAAAAACCATTATTCCACTTCAGAATAGGTACACATAAATTATCTGTTAATAACCGATAAAACTCCAACGTGCCTAGGAATGAGAGACTTTGCACCATTTGTGACGAAGGTGTATTAGGTGATGAAATTCACTTTTTATACGAATGTACAAAGTTGGATGACCTGAGAATTAAATATCATCTTCATGTAATAGGATGAGTGCTAATGTACACACTTTTACTTGTATGCTACAGACCAGTGAGCCAGATAAAATTAATAATCTGGCAAAATTCATCTTGTATGGCTTAAAACTGTATGGTCAATGACCCGACACCTGTTGTGTTATCTACGAACCTGTATAGATGTAATTGTACACGGATAGTAAGTAGTAATCCTGGGTAATTATCATACAGTTGTAATTATTGATATGTAGTGTTATGCATGTTCTATATGTATTTGTAAAAACTGCGATCATCCTCTATGTACCACGATATGTGGTTAGAGTGAATAAAATTCAATACAATTGAGTATCAGCCAACAGTATCCCTGGATGACCTCTTTTGAAAACTCTCCCAGCCAATGAAATCGCCCTCCAGATACGTGATTGTCGCCAGGTCAGGTGACCATAACGTAAACGTATTTCAGCCAATCATGGCTCGTGTTACATGTCTGGTATTCGTCACGACTGCTGATCACGTCAGTCCGAGACAGCAGTACCCGTGGCTGTTTCCTTTGCAAAACTCTGAATTTGAAATCAGCCAATGAAATGGCCCAAGAGGAGTGCGATTGGCTTCCGGTGATATGATGTAATTTTGAGTGAATTCAGCCACACGCTCCTCGTGTCACATGATATGTTTGGGATAAAGGTCGTGATGTTTCTCGCCAGGGGAACGTTGTAAGCAAATATTTGAATACACAAAACCGGTCAGCTGCTCGCGCGTTTGGGGGACGGATCATTATCATCGAATTCCCAGAAACTGTGTCACCTGTCTTCAAATTAGGAAAGGTATTTGCGCTCTCCTCGCGGCCAATTCGACTCCCACACACCGGGTAGGGAATCCATGAATCCATCACGGCTGGTTTTGCAAGAAAAACAACCGTCGCTTCCAAGGATGGCTGAAACGAGAACACCAGAACTTGCAGGAAAGCACTATGACTGGCTGCGTAAATGTTCAGAGTTCCGCCAGTTGGCACTGTGGCTTACGCTACGAGCAATACTCCCTGGCGTGTGAGAATGCTACAAGTCATTCATCGCTGTTTCGTAACAGTAAACAGTATATATATATATATATATATATATATATATATATATATATATATATATATATATATATATATATATATATATATATATATTAGCACGTGACACGACCAGTTGTTCACGCGTGTGTGTTTACAATTACAATCTGTTTTTGGCGCCCGTCAAGACGGATAATTGCGGCGAGCCTCCCCTGTGCCCGGTGCAACGTGCGCCGTCTTCCGTGGGAGTTGGCCGATGACGTCATAGCAGCGACGTCTACCGTGGGACGTCGCGTTCGGTTATCGCGAAACGTGCGCGTCCGCATCACCTCAATCTCAGTTATTCAATTTTTAATCCCGACAAATAGAAACGTGACTGGGCGCAGCGGCGGGGTATTGCAACTCATTTTGACTGTTCGACGTCGATGCTTGATTAAATGACCTCGCGTGTCACTCAAGGGACACCAACGCCGTGCGCGCTGGATACACCCGTTTTTCTGATTTATGTGATTTTTCACGTTGCAGAAGCCCGTGGAATCCACTTAGGCGTCGACGTCGTTAGGCTGTCTAAGAGCAGCGTGACGCGTCAAGTCAAAGTACTTTATCAAATATGTCCAGACGTATATGGTCCAAGGACCCACTGGATGACTAATTAAGATATTGGATGATTCAGTAGTGATTCGGGTACAGTGTTTCTAATACGGCCAGCCGTCTGGCTACGCCTGACAGCTGTGGTGTTCTCCCGTCAAAGATAATGCTATTAGCTATATTTGTTGACTGCGATTTCCACACTGCATCTCAAACATGGCTGTCGTGAAGTCACTGGGGTTGGATATTTTATGTAAAATAAGTGGACCATAGCGATGCCTGCGTTCCCGTGCAAATGACCACGGGACAGTTTTACAGAGGTAAATGATTCTTGAGGAAAACTCATCATAAAAAATACGTTGTTAAATTTAATGAGTTATTTTAATAAGCAAATACTAATTATCGCACTACTGAAAACACTATTTCCATGATACATTGTCATATTACTGAGGACAACATTTCCATGAGACACGTTGTCGTATTACGCAGGACACTATTTCAACGAGACACCAGTGAAAACGTCCCGCTGGCGCCTCGTGGTGTTGACAGTTTTCATGTACTCAAGATCGCTATTAAAGATCAAAACTTATTCTAATGTGCAACATCGGGTTTGAGAGCTGTTGACAACATTAGTAGAACATATGCATATTTAGTTAACCGGACAGTCCAGTTCTCTAACCGGCCAGTGACCCGCCGGCTGCGTCCGTAGCGCGGCGACCAGGGAGTGAGGGCGACTGCGGACGACAGAGACATGACCCACGGAGACCAGGTCGGAATGAGTGGCTCTTTGACGCCGTCGTCTTAATTTCTCACAGCTCGCCACGACGCTAACAGCTAATAAAGATCGACACGGCCGTATCCCAGCGAGACCGGGCGCAGGAATTCGACGGAGGCACTCATTACAGCCCCTGTTGGCCGGGGCAGCCGAGTCGATTATGGAACGAAGCGCCAATATCCGCCATGCCAAGCGACCAGTGTGACCGGGGTCAGCTGTCGGTAGCTTGTAGCGAGCAATAGCCTGCAGAAAAGGAATAGCCTGTAGCTGTAGGTAGTTTGTAGCTGTGCAATGTCAGTAGTTGCTTTTGAAGTCTAGTCTTATTTACACTATCCGTCCGTCCGTCCGTCCGTCCGTCCGTCCGTCCGTCCGTCCGTCCGTCCGTCCGTCCGTCCGTCCGTCCGTCCGTCCGTCCGTCCGTCCGTCCGTCCGTCCGTCCGTCCGTCCGTCCGTCCGTCCGTCCGTCCGTCCGTCCGTCCGTCCGTCCGTCCGTCCGTCCGTCCGTCCGTCCGTCCGTCCGTCCGTCCGTCCGTCCGTCCGTCCGTCCGTCCGTCCGTCCGTCCGTCCGTCCGTCCGTCCGTCCGTCCGTCCGTCCGTCCGTCCGTCCGTCCGTCCGTCCGTCCGTCCGTCCGTCCGTCCGTCCGTCCGTCGTCGTCCGTCCGTCCGTCCGTCCGTCCGTCCGTCCGTCCGTCCGTCGTCGTCGTCCGTCCGTCCGTCCGTCCGTCCGTCCGTCCGTCCGTCCGTCCGTCCGTCCGTCCGTCCGTCCGTCCGTCCGTCCGTCCGTCCGTCCGTCCGTCCGTCCGTCCGTCCGTCCGTCCGTCCGTCCGTCCGTCCGTCCGTCCGTCCGTCCGCCAATTTATCCATCCGTCCGTCCTTCCGTTTGTCCGTTCGTCCATTCGTCCGCCCGTCAATTTATCCATTCATTTATCCGTCCGTTTGTCCGTCCGCCCGTCAGCCCGTCCGCCCGTCCGCCCCCCGCCCCGCCCGCCCGCCAGCCCGAACGCCCACCCGCCCGCCCGTTCCCGTATGCATTGTCGCACACGCAGCCCCGACACTTGATTGGAAATGTAAGACGTGAGGCTGTTACCGAAAACCGTCACACTGGCCATAACGTCTATTTTTGCCGCGGCTGCTACAAAATGGCTTTACAAACCTGTACAAATGTCGACGGCCGCCGGCTTATTTATGAGCGGAGTTTTGATGAAATGTACTTAATAGCCCCCGTTTGTTGTGGCTGTTTCATCCTCGGGTTAAGCTGTGCGCGAGATTTACGTGGCCCGTCGTGAGGCGAACTATAGCGCCTCGCGAGCGGTGTCGAGGGCAGAAGACGCGATATGCCGCAATGTCATGCAGATCACGTCACGACTTGACAGGTGCATGAACTGAACTGAAATGGTAGATGTATGTTGTATTGATGAAGTATTTCAATATCTTTCTCGATCGTGAAAAAAACATCATGTCTTTTGATCAAACGACTACATTTGAAATACTACCTAGGAGCATATGCACCTGTGTCAGAATTATAGCTATGAAACTGAACTTGCACCATGTTGGTTATTACATAAGTAAACTATGCTGATCCATACGGGGCGATCATACAGGTAAACAGGTCAACTACAACAATATAGGTGAAGACTCGGCAACGTGGATCCTTACCAATCATCTGTAGACACACTGTAAGCAATTAACACATTTTGCAGTCTGAGTCCTAAAACACAGTTGTCATTGCTTGCACTGTCGTGACCTTCGGTAGTTCATATAGCGGCTTCCCTCGCTCTCACTTCTCTAAGCTTTCTCCGTCTTGATCACATCTAAAATCCCTCTTCCCGTAGAGTCGTAACAAGTTCTTGCCGAGACAGACGAGGGAGAGGATGGTCAACGCACTAGTGACCTCAAGGCTTGACTATCGTAATTATCTGCCATATGGCACAGTTGACAAGAACTTAACAAGACTACTGCGTCTTCAAATGCTGCCGCTAGACTGATCAAGCTTGTGCCAAAATATTCCAACATCACGCCTGTGCTGAAAGAACTCCATTGGCTGCCGGTCCGGGAACGTGTCTGTTTTTAGATAATGCTACTCGTCCACAGAGCGTTCAACTGTAGTGGACCAGTGTCCTTGCGTGACCTTTCTGCATCTACATGCCAACCAGATCACTTCGCTAAGCGGGAACCAAACAAATTGCAAAGCTGGAGACGCGAGTTTCCCCGCAGCTGCACCGGACCTGTGGAACCACCAACTACCTTTGTCAGTCCGAGAACTGTACAACGAGGACGCTTTTAAGAGTGCATTAAACACACTATGTGTTATACAATATGTTGATGCAGTGTCCTAGTGTCATCCTCTGCTCTGTGTCCTAGTGTCATCCTCTGCTCTGTCCTAGTGTCATCCTCTGCTCTGTGTCCTAGTGTCATCCTCTGCTGCTGTGTCCTAGTGTCATCCTCTGCTCTGTGTCCTAGTGTCATCCTCTGCTCTGTGTCCTAGTGTCATCCTTGCTTGTGCTCTAGTGTCCTAGTGTCATCCTCTGCTCTGTGTCCTAGTGTCATCCTTTGCTCTGTGCCATAGTGTCATCCTCTGCTCTGTGTCCTAGTGTCATCCTCTGCTCTGTGTCCTAGTGTCATCCTCTGCTCTGTGTCCTAGTGTCATCCTCTGCTCTGTGTCCTAGTGTCATCCTCTGCTCTGTGTCCTAGTGTCATCCTCTGCTCTGTGTCCTAGTGTCATCCTCTGCTCTGTGTCCTAGTGTCATCCTCTGCTCTGTGTCCTAGTGTCATCCTCTGCTCTGTGTCCTAGTGTCATCCTCTGCTCTGTGTCCTAGTGTCATCCTCTGCTCTGTGTCCTAGTGTCATCCTCTGCTCTGTGTCCTAGTGTCATCCTCTGCTCTGTGTCCTAGTGTCATCCTCTGCTCTGTGTCCTAGTGTCATCCTCTGCTCTGTGTCCTAGTGTCATCCTCTGCTCTGTGTCCTAGTGTCATCCTCTGCTCTGTGCCTAGTGTCATCCTCTGCTCTTCCTGTGTCACCTCTGCTCTAGCTTGTCATCCCTCTCTGTCCTTGCATCCTCTGCTCTGCCTAGGTCCTCAGTCTGTGCCAGTTCATCCTGCTCTGTGTCCTAGTGTCATCCTCTGCTCTGTGTCCTAGTGTCATCCTCTGCTCTGGCCAGTGAAAATCCTCTGCTCTGTGCCCTAGTGTCATCCTCTGCTCTGTGTCCTAGTGTCATCCTCTGCTCTGTGTCCTAGTGTCATCCTCTGCTCTGTGTCCTAGTGTCACCATCTGCTCTGTGTCCTAGTGTCATCCTCTGCTCTGAGCCTAGTGTCATCCTCTGCTCTGAGCCTAGTGTCATCCTCTGCTCTGTGTCCTCCGGGAGTGTCATCCTCTGCTCTGTGTCCTAGTGTCATCCTCTGCTCTGTGTCCTAGTGTCATCCTCTGCTCTGTGTCCTAGTGTCATCCTCTGCTCTGTCCTAGTGTCATCCTCTGCTCTGTGCCCTAGTGTCATCCTCTGCTCTGTGTCCTAGTGTCATCCTCTGCTCTGTGTCCTAGTGTCATCCTCTGCTCTGTGTCCTAGTGTCATCCTCTGCTCTGTGTCCTAGTGTCATCCTCTGCTCTGTGTCCTAGTGTCATCCTCTGCTCTGTGCCTAGTGTCATCCTCTGCTCTGTGCCCTAGTGTCATCCTCTGCTCTGTGTCCTAGTGTCATCCTCTGCTCTGTGTCCTAGTGTCATCCTCTGCTCTGTGTCCTAGTGTCATCCTCTGCTCTGTGTCCTAGTGTCATCCTCTGCTCTGTGTCCTAGTGTCATCCTCTGCTCTGTGTCCTAGTGTCATCCTCTGCTCTGTGTCCTAGTGTCATCCTCTGCTCTGTGTCCTAGTGTCATCCTCTGCTCTGTGTCCTAGTGTCATCCTCTGCTCTGTGCCTAGTGTCATCCTCTGCTCTGTGTCCTAGTGTCATCCTCTGCTCTGTGTCCTAGTGTCATCCTCTGCTCTGTGTCCTAGTGTCATCCTCTGCTCTGTGTCCTAGTGTCATCCTCTGCTCTGTGTCCTAGTGTCATCCTCTGCTCTGTGTCCTAGTGTCATCCTCTGCTCTGTGTCCTAGTGTCATCCTCTGCTCTGTGTCCTAGTGTCATCCTCTGCTCTGTGCCCTAGTGTCATCCTCTGCTCTGTGTCCTAGTGTCATCCTCTGCTCTGTGTCCTAGTGTCATCCTCTGCTCTGTGTCCTAGTGTCATCCTCTGCTCTGTGTCCTAGTGTCATCCTCTGCTCTGTGTCCTAGTGTCATCCTCTGCTCTGTGTCCTAGTGTCATCCTCTGCTCTGTGTCCTAGTGTCATCCTCTGCTCTGTGTCCTAGTGTCATCCTCTGCTCTGTGTCCTAGTGTCATCCTCTGCTCTGTGTCCTAGTGTCATCCTCTGCTCTGTGTCCTAGTGTCATCCTCTGCTCTGTGTCCTAGTGTCATCCTCTGCTCTGTGTCCTAGTGTCATCCTCTGCTCTGTGTCCTAGTGTCATCCTCTGCTCTGTGTCCTAGTGTCATCCTCTGCTCTGTGTCCTAGTGTCATCCTCTGCTCTGTGTCCTAGTGTCATCCTCTGCTCTGAGCCCTAGTGTCATCCTCTGCTCTGTGTTCTAGTGTCATCCTCTGCTCTGTGTCCTAGTGTCATCCTCTGCTCTGAGCCCTAGTGTCATCCTCTGCTCTGTGTTCTAGTGTCATCCTCTGCTCTGTGTCCTAGTGTCATCCTCTGTTCTGTGTTCTAGTGTCATCCTCTGCTCTGTGTCCTAGTGTCATCCTCTGCGCTGTGTCCTAGTGTCATTCTCTGCTCTGTGTCCTAGTGTCATCCTCTGCGCTGTGTCCTAGTGTCATTCTCTGCTCTGTGTCCTAGTGTCATCCTCTGCGCTGTGTCCTAGTGTCATCCTCTGCTCTGTGCCCTAGTGTCATCCTCTGCTCTGTGTCCTAGTGGCACCCTCTGCTTTGTGTTCTAGTGTCACCATCTGCTCTGTGTTCTAGTGTCATCCTCTGCTCTGTGTCCTAGTGTCATCCTCTGCTCTGTGTCCTAGTGTCATCCTCTGCTCTGTGTCCTAGTGTCATCCTCTGCTCTGTGTCCTAGTGTCATCCTCTGCTCTGTGCCCCATTGTCATCCTCTGCTCTGTGTCCTAGTGTCATCATCTGCTCTGTGTCCTAGTGTCACCATCTGCTCTGTGTCCTAATGTCATCATCTGCTCTGTGTCCTAGTGTCATCATCTGCTCTGTGTCATAGTGTCATCATCTGCTCTGTGTCCTAGTGGCACCCTCTGCTCTGTGTCCTAGTGTCACCATCTGCTCTGTGTCCTAGTGTCATCATCTGCTCTGTGTCCTACTGTCATCATCTGCTCTGTGCCCTAGTGTCATCCTCTGCTCTGTGCCCTAGTGTCATCCTCTGCTCTCTGTCCTAGTGTCACCATCTGCTCTGTGTCCTAGTGTCATCCTCTGCTCTGTGCCCTAGTGTCACCATCTGCTCTGTGTCCTAGTGTCACCATCTGCTCTGTGTCCTAGTGTCATCCTCTGCTCTGTGTCCTAGTGTCATCATCTGCTCTGTGCCCTAGTGTCACCATCTGCTCTGTGCCCTAGTGTCACCATCTGCTCTCTGTCCTAGTGTCATCATCTGCTCTGTGCCCTAGTGTCACCATCTGCTCTGTGCCCTAGTGTCACCATCTGCTCTGTGCCCTAGTGTCACCATCTGCTCTCTGTCCTAGTGTCATCCTCTGCTCTGTGTCCTAGTGTCATCCTCTCCTCTGTGTCCTAGTGTCATCCTCTGCTCTGTGTCCTAGTGTCATCCTCTCCTCTGTGTCCTAGTGTCATCCTCTGCTCTGTGCCCTAGTGTCACCATCTGCTCTGTGCCCTAGTGTCACCATCTGCTCTGTGTCCTAGTGTCATCCTCTGCTCTGTGCCCTAGTGTCACCATCTGCTCTGTGTCCTAGTGTCACCATCTGCTCTGTGCCCTAGTGTCACCATCTGCTCTCTGTCCTAGTGTCATCCTCTGCTCTGTGTCCTAGTGTCACCATCTGCTCTGTGTCCTAGTGTCATCATCTGCTCTGTGCCCTAGTGTCACCATCTGCTCTGTGCCCTAGTGTCACCATCTGCTCTCTGTCCAAGTGTCATCCTCTGCTCTGTGTCCTAGTGTCATCCTCTCCTCTGTGTCCTAGTGTCATCCTCTGCTCTGTGTCCTAGTGTCATCCTCTCCTCTGTGTCCTAGTGTCATCCTCTGCTCTGTGCCCTAGTGTCACCATCTGCTCTGTGCCCTAGTGTCACCATCTGCGCTGTGTCCTAGTGTCACCATCTGCTCTCTGTCCTAGTGTCACCATCTGCTCTGTGCCCTAGTGTCATCCTCTCCTCTGTGCCCTAGTGTCACCATCTGCTCTCTGTCCTAGTGTCACCATCTGCTCTGTGCCCTAGTGTCACCATCTGCTCTGTGTCCTAGTGTCATCCTCTGCTCTGTGTCCTAGTGTCATCCTCTCCTCTGTGTCCTAGTGTCATCCTCTGCTCTGTGCCCTAGTGTCACCATCTGCTCTGTGTCCTAGTGTCATCCTCTCCTCTGTGTCCTAGTGTCATCCTCTGCTCTGTGTCCTAGTGTCATCCTCTCCTCTGTGTCCTAGTGTCATCCTCTGCTCTGTGCCCTAGTGTCACCATCTGCTCTGTGCCCTAGTGTCACCATCTGCTCTGTGTCCTAGTGTCATCCTCTGCTCTGTGCCCTAGTGTCACCATCTGCTCTGTGTCCTAGTGTCACCATCTGCTCTGTGCCCTAGTGTCACCATCTGCTCTCTGTCCTAGTGTCATCCTCTGCTCTGTGTCCTAGTGTCACCATCTGCTCTGTGTCCTAGTGTCATCATCTGCTCTGTGCCCTAGTGTCACCATCTGCTCTGTGCCCTAGTGTCACCATCTGCTCTCTGTCCAAGTGTCATCCTCTGCTCTGTGTCCTAGTGTCATCCTCTCCTCTGTGTCCTAGTGTCATCCTCTGCTCTGTGTCCTAGTGTCATCCTCTCCTCTGTGTCCTAGTGTCATCCTCTGCTCTGTGCCCTAGTGTCACCATCTGCTCTGTGCCCTAGTGTCACCATCTGCTCTGTGTCCTAGTGTCACCATCTGCTCTCTGTCCTAGTGTCACCATCTGCTCTGTGCCCTAGTGTCATCCTCTCCTCTGTGCCCTAGTGTCACCATCTGCTCTCTGTCCTAGTGTCACCATCTGCTCTGTGCCCTAGTGTCACCATCTGCTCTGTGTCCTAGTGTCATCCTCTGCTCTGTGTCCTAGTGTCATCCTCTCCTCTGTGTCCTAGTGTCATCCTCTGCTCTGTGCCCTAGTGTCACCATCTGCTCTGTGTCCTAGTGTCATCCTCTCCTCTGTGTCCTAGTGTCATCCTCTGCTCTGTGTCCTAGTGTCATCCTCTCCTCTGTGTCCTAGTGTCATCATCTGCTCTGTGCCCTAGTGTCACCATCTGCTCTGTGTCCTAGTGTCATCCTCTGCTCTGTGCCCTAGTGTCATCCTCTGCTCTGTGCCCTAGTGTCACCATCTGCTCTGTGTCCTAGTGTCATCCTCTGCTCTGTGTCCTAGTGTCACCATCTGCTCTGTGTCCTAGTGTCATCCTCTGCTCTGTGCCCTAGTGTCACCATCTGCTCTGTGCCCTAGTGTCACCATCTCCTCTGTGTCCTAGTGTCATCCTCTGCTCTGTGCCCTAGTGTCACCATCTGCTCTGTGTCCTAGTGTCATCCTCTCCTCGGTGTCCTAGTGTCATCCTCTGCTCTGTGCCCTAGTGTCACCATCTGCTCTGTGTCCTAGTGTCATCCTCTCCTCGGTGTCCTAGTGTCATCCTCTGCTCTGTGCCCTAGTGTCACCATCTCCTCTGTGTCCTAGTGTCATCCTCTGCTCTGTGCCCTAGTGTCACCATCTGCTCTGTGTCCTAGTGTCATCCTCTCCTCTGTGTCCTACTGTCATCCTCTGCTCTGTGTCCTAGTGTCATCCTCTGCTCTCACCAATCGTCTTCTTACCAGTCTTCCCAATAATCTGAAAAAACACCTAAACCGCTTCCCTCTCCATTTATTCACCCTCTTTTACACCACGTGCAGCAGCATCCTTGTTGCCCAATGCTTGCCGGTGTTCCCGGGGTTTGGAACTGTACCTTGCTCGGAACTACCAACTACTAGAACCACCACCTGCTTCAGACGGGGAAAGATAAACAGAACATGATCTTAGGCGGTGGTACAGTGAGGTGATGTCCTTCTTGTGAGAAGGTCGCATTAGGGTCGAACACATGCCGGCGGCCTTCGTAGGCAGTTCGTCAACAAGGTGTCATCCTATAAGGGACAGCAAGCACGAATCACGTATATTTGGGAAGCGACGCTAAATGTTGCACCATTCTGGATGATCTCAATGCAGCGGAAGTAAGATTTGCTAAACCGGAAATAGTCATATGACAGTCTTCCGCCATGAATAGTGCAGTTTGACTGGATATCTGTGAGCACTGAATGTAGCATTGAGTGAGTAGAACTTATGTTTTCGAGTAATGTGGCATCAGAGCTGTAAAATAATGATATTTGTCAAACAGAGACGGGATGCGTGTGCATACAGGTGTCATTCGGTCACGAGGTGTCAACAGAGCGAATTGCCGGCTGATTCTAGCTGAAATGAAGTGATGCGAGGTTAGATATTGTATAAACATACCTATCAAAAACTCATGGAAATGTTTCAACGTCTGCCTGTGAGAAAGCGGTGATCCATTATGAGGTTACACAAAAATACACGCAATAAAAGAAGGGTATCACATCGCTAGTGACCGCAAAACGCATCAGCCACAACCACTGAGTGTACGCGCAGGTTGACAGGCACCGAGACGGATATTGGCAGCGGGAACAGCTTCAATGAAGTGGATAAAGTGCCGAGGTATGAGCGCTGAGAGGAAGGACAAAGTCGCCTCCATCGACGGCAAGGACGGAGCTAATGCAAACAAACAGCGGGCGCAGTTTAAGACTAGCGAGCCGACGTCATCTGACGTAATGAGCCGAAGGTCGACGTCTTGGGCTGCGGTCGTTCTGAAGTGAGGCTAATGCGGCGGTATGTCGCGCGCTGCCGGAGGTTATAACGGCAGACATCGCTCTCTTCGTCCGTCGCCACGCGGGGCGGCTTTCTGGAGACGAGTGGATGGGTCAGCGCCGCTTCGCACATGAAATAACCTGTTTGCCATTTCGCTGGCTCTGTGTGTGTGTTGCTATTTTTTTGTATTCGTTCGTGTGTGTGTTGTATGACGGTGTGACTGAGTGTGTGTGTGTGTGTGTGTGTGTGTGTGTGTGTGTGTGGTGCGTGCGTGCGTGCGTGCGTGCGTGCGTGCGTGTGCGTGTGCGTGTGCGTGTGCGTGTGCGTGTGCGTGTGCGTGTGCGTGTGCGTGTGCGTGTGCTTGTGTGTGTCTTTTTCTCAATATATTTGTCTCTTTGTCTGTCTATCGATGTCTCTGTCTGTCTTTCTCTCCATCTGCCTCTCTGCCTTCCTTCCTTCCTTCCTTCCTTCCTTCCTTCCTTCCTTCCTTCCTTCCTTCCTTCCTTCCTTCCTTCCTTCCTTCCTTCCTTCCTTCCTTCCTTCCTTCCTTCCTGTCTGTCTGTCTGTCTGTCTGTCTGTCTGTCTGTCTGTCTGTCTGTCTGTCTGTCTGTCTGTCTGTCTGTCTGTCTGTCTGTCTGTCTGTCTGTCTGTCTGTCTGTCTGTCTGTCTGTCTGTCTGTCTGTCTGTCTGTCTGTCTGTCTGTCTGTCTGTCTGTCTGTCTGTCTGTCTGTCTGTCTGTCTGTCTGTCTGTCTGTCTGTATGTCTGTATGTCTGTATGTCTGTATGTCTGTATGTCTGTATGTCTGTATGCCTGTATGTCTGTCTGTCTGTATGTCTGTCTGTCTGTCTCTTCTGCTTTCTGGCTTGTTTCAAATTGACTAAATCTAGCCAACAATCACTGCTTACATCAGGAACAACGACTTCGCAATTGGAGCGTCATGGCGCCCACAGATGACTTAGACAAAAGCTCTCTCCCGCCCGTGCAGTGGCGGTCTCGCCTACGGCGTTTCCATTTGGTTAGATCATAAAAGAGCATGAGCGTCTTTGATGAAATGTATTAGCTTTCTGTGATAGCGAGTAACACGTCCGCCAGGCCGCAGCTGGCACAAGACAAAGGCTGTCTGTACACTTGTCAACTGCGCTCGTCTCTCCACTTCGCACTGCTATTCGATACGATACGTCTTAGATGGACCAAGGGGCTGTGGACATGTGTCTCTTAGCCATAGGCATTTGACCGCGTTATACATTACTTGCCCCCTAGACCGTTTGAGTGCCCCTCCCCGGTCAGTGGAAAGGAGGTGCGCAATTGGAGGATTTTCGTGGCATAGCAAATTGTGAGGTGGCGTCACGAAAATATGTTAACAGCACCGTACAATCTTCCAGTATCACCGTACAACCTTCCAGTGTCACCGTACAACCTTCCAGTGTCACCGTACAACCTTCCAGTGTCACCGTACAACCTTCCAGTGTCACCGTACAACCTTCCAGTGTACTACTACAACTACTCTCTCTCTCTCTCTCTCTCTCTCTCTCTCTCTCTCTCTCTCTCTCTCTCTCTCTCTCTCTCTCTCTCTCTCTCTCTCTCTCTCTCTCTCTCTCTCTCTCTCTCTCTCTCTCTCTCTCTCTCTCTCTCTCTCTCTCTCTCTCTCTCTCTCTCTCTCTCTCTCTCTCTCTCTCTCTCTCTCTCGCTCGCTCGCTCGCTCTGCAGATATGCATGCGTAGGCCTACTAGAAGTGTCCGCTCTTGTTTACATATCATTAGTTCAGACATTTTTTTACCCAAACCGCTGCTACTAATGACATTCTTTGATGTGTTTTCAAATAGGCTTAGTGATGTCTATGAACGGTTGCATTTCAAGTAAACTTGGCATCAACTCATCATCATTATGAATTTACATAGATATGGAATTTCTTTGAAAATACGATCGAGGTTGACGGAGTAAACAGGTGGAAATACCACTATCATATTATACGGGGCAATAACAAATCAAAGACCGTCACTGTGCCATGATATTCTTCTTTCACTCGTCTTTAGAGTCCATTTCCTTCACGTAGACAACCATATTGGGAATATGGAAATAATTAACTATGACGAATTACCATTGCGTTTCTCGCGAATACACCGCCAAGTTGTAGTATAGCCGCAGTCGATTGTTCTACGAAACAAATAGATATATACAAAACGAAGGAACATCGACACCACGCAGGATATATTGTTACACTGCCCACACACTTAGCGTATTAATAAACCTGATTGCAGGACAATGCATTCTTTTGTCTACAATCGACGCGCAGGCTTTCTGGCTTTCTTGTGAGTCTGGGCAAGCGAACGCTTCTCCCGTCCGACATGGTACAGATATAAATAGTTAACTGTCGCCCGGCATACAGACATCCATACGACAGTGACCTGAATCTGTGACGCTTGTCACTAGGTTATATGTCGGTCTCTCCGATCAATACTGTAATACTCGTATACACGCGGAATTCCCGCAATATTTTGATAAACGTGCTGAACATGTGTTCCATATGATCCTGAAGGATGCAGGCGGTTATTGTTCTTGCCGAGCGCATCGGTGCGGATTGAAGCATCGCGTTTCTATCTAGGTCATGCATGCGTCTACAATACTATCAGTAATCCGAATTAGTATATACATTTGTAGCAACCTAATTGCCACAGCAACATACTTAGACTGCTTGGAGGAAGATGTAGGCCTAGAGACAGAAGACATAAAGTCGGCATTGGTAGAGCCAGAGACGTGGAGAAGAATTGCTGAAGCCACAAATGTTCATCCACCAGTGGCTGACATGAGTATGAGTATGGGTATGGGTATGGGTATGGGTATGGGTATGGGTATGGGTATGGGTATGGGTATGGGTATGGGTATGGGTATGGGTATGGGTATGGGTATGGGTTGGGTATGGGTATGGGTATGGGTATGGGTATGGGTATGGGTATGGGTATGGGTATGGGTATGGGTATGGGTATGGGTATGGGTATGGGTATGGGTATGGGTATGGGTATGGGTATGGGTATGGGTATGGGTATGAGTAATTGTCGAGGCCGTGTTCTAGCGATTGCGTTAAATTCAGTCAGCGTTAAATTATACGGGCATATGTTTTCATATCGCAATCATCTAAAAACCTATCTATTTTGCAGTGATTTTCCGCCACAGGGTCTTGGGTTGGGTTGATGAGTTTTTAAACACGATTAAAAGACTACTTTCCTCTGTGGTTTTACTATGCCAGTGAGCTTGGTTTTCTTGGATATTGGCACATATAATGTTTATTTATATTATTTCTATTGTCGTGCCCCAATTGGTCGGGCTACATAGGGCTGTAGGCAGTCCGCCGCATGTGTTTAAACGACGAACGTGTCCAGCTTCTGTGCTAAGGTCTTCACGCACACCACTCTCTGCTTGAGACACACTGAGAGGTGATGTCGTGTGCATCTGACGTTGATTACCACAAACTTACCACAACCGTCGAATGACATTAGTCCAACATCAAATTTGCCACAAATTGGTCACGTCAATCAGTTTGCGCGGTTGTTCACACGACCGATTCTTGTCCGGCGGCGTGACGCGACCGTTGGCCAATTAATTGGGCAAGTAATTGTTCAAGTGTTCCTCTGGCGATAGTCGATTCGCAACGTCTTCCAATCACGTAGTGCCGTGTTATTCTGTCGCATATTCCATTAAACGTTGAGTAATATCATAAGAAACCTTTCTATTCCAGAATTTAAACATATTGTAATTTGCTTTGTGTAAAATCATTTTTCTGTCATATATGATGTTTGTGAACTGATAATATCGATGAGCATAGCTAATTAATTATTATTGATAAAATAAATGTTTTCAATTAAACCTGTTACCAACTCATCCATGCTTTGACCCCGGTCAACTAATGCTGGTTATGATGATGGCAATGATGGTGATATTATCTAACCGAATATTTGATATCATGCATATTAACTTCCTATCTAACGAAATCCACTCAATTGCAGCGAGTCTGTCTCCTGACAAAACATTGCGTAGCTACAAAATCCTTTACCCACGCGCATATACACACGTACGCACGCACACAAGCACGCACACATGCGCGCGCGCGCACACACACACACACACACACACACACACACACACACACACACACACACACACACTACTACACACACACACACACACACACACACACACACACACATACACACACACACACATACACACACACGCACGCACGCACACACACACACACACGCACACACACACAACACACACACACACACACACACACACACACGCACACACACACACACACACACGCACACACACAACACACACACACACACACACACACACACACACACACACACACACACACACACACAACACGCACGCACGCACGCACGCACGTTGAACGCCATGTTCCTGTTGTGTCTACACCACTGACTTTGGAATGTGCTACTACTGCTCAAAGTTGTTCCTTCGCAATCCTCGCTGGCTTTGTTGCCGATAGATATGATCTTGCTCTAGTGGAATACACAGAATTGAACTATAACGTAAGCATCCGAAGACATGATTCGGGATACACATTCAGATCTATGTACATTTAGGAATTTCTAAGTTATTCCATGTGAAATTACTAGTTTCTTAACTATTCTATGTGGCCCATGCTACTAGACTTTGATGAACAAAGTGCGATAAATTGTGTGCGTTTGATGTGATGTAGTCCATTCCGCATATAACGATTACACCTTGAAAACACACCCTTTCGATTGTTGAATTTCGAGTATCTGTTGACTGAAAGTGGCGTCATATTGCCTTCTTAGGTAGCAGTCTACGTTTGACTTGGAAATCAGATTGGGGAAATACTTAATTTAAATCAACGTTCCGCTAACGTGTCAGGCGAGGGCCAAACGTTGACCAATAATTGTGACCCGCGGGCCAAAGTCTTTAATTAGATATGCCATAAAATACGTTCTTGTAGATTCTCGTAAACGTTGTGTTTTATCCTACATTGGACCATATATAAACACAATTATGTGTAAATCACAGTATTTAGTAACAATGAAGTGTGAACAAAAGGGAGACGTTCTGTGATCTACACAAATCTAGCCTATGATTGTGTGGAGAGAGCAGAGAGAGAGAGAGAGAGAGAGAGAGAGAGAGAGAGAGAGAGAGAGAGAGAGAGAGAGAGAGAGAGAAGAGAGAGAGAGAGAGAGAGAGAGAGAGAGAGAGAGAGAGAGAGAGAGAGAGAGAGAGAGAGAGAAGAGAGAGACAGAGAGAGACAGAGAGAGAAGAGAAGAGAGAGAGAGAGAGAGAGAGAGAGAGAGAGAGAGAAGAGAGAGAGAGAGAGAGAGAGAGAGAGAGAGAAGAGAGAGAGAGAGAGAGAGAGAGAGAGAGAAGAGAGAGAGAGAGAGAGAGAGAGAGAGAGAGAGAGAGAGAGAGAGAGAGAGAGAGAGAGAGAGAGAGAGAGAGAGAGAGAGAGAGGGAGATCGCAAGTACAACACAAACTTGTACTACATATCGAATGAGTTCTTGGCATGATTCGTCGCTAGGAATTCCGATAGCAATGGGGATTGCTCGATCAAATGTTACCATACTGTGCCAATCATTCCTGTGTTGATGCAAACTGGCCAAAATCAGCATATTATCGGTTATATAAACGTGATACTGTCTTTCATGGTGAAACCTTCTTCATTTAAAACCTCAATTTCGTTGCGGAATTAGAGAGATTATCCTGTAAAGCAGCTTTGTCATCTCTCAAAAATAGCGACCACTTCGACAACGTCGGCAAAGTGGACAACTCGATCGCTCCAGGCGTCTATAGATTGTCCAGCGCAGCGATAAACGACAGGGTGGAATTTCCGATACACGCATTGTCTTCTTTGCAATATTATTTAACTGAATTAGAAATGCTGAACGTTGTTATTCGCACGCATTTAAGGGCTACAACTTTATATAGAGACTTTCGTTGCTTCATATGCGTTGTTGCTAATCAGTTTTTACATATCGTGATACGACCTATCGTGTTCAAAAGTCCGAAAACGTGTGTCAGTACGCAAAGCAGAACTCAAACCTCGGTTTCTCCCCTCTGAGGTATTGGCCAATTCCGTGGAGAGAACTCACATAAGTACGATATCTCATCGAACGAACATCATCATTTTCCGTTGTTCTTGACAATTTATAATTGGCCGTGCTGGTTTCGCCGGTCAGTTGGAAATCTGGGCCTGGGTTTGCGGAACATTGATTTGAATGTGAAATGTTCGGTTTGTTTATGTTGCGCCATCTGACTAAGAACTGACGAATATATTAAATACATTACGATCATTCGACAACATAACTATTTCATCGTAAAATCATTCAAACCAGAGGTTGGACTCACTACACCTAACGTTTAATCATTCATTGTCTAAGTAGAAGTCCATCTACATTCTCTACAGAGGACAATACTCAAGCGGGGCACGCCGTCTAGCGATAGGATAAATGCTGGCAGCGCGAATAGTTTAAAGCCGCAACGCAGATATGTCACATTTCACACAAATAAAACTTATTAGTATATCCATCAGCCAAACAGTTCCATGTTCAATTTGTCTCTGGGGTTTATTCTCTTGGTGACGATCTTGTTAAATCGTATTGAATTTTTCAAACATGAATGCTGTATCTGGTTGGGTGGAGACTGATCAGTGACCTGGATTTCTTTCTGACATGTTCCAGGGTCTTGCAACCCGGATAGCTGCGTTGCATAATCATCGTCCAGGACTACGACCCTCGTATCCAGGTTCCCGCGTGCCAGGCCGCAGCTAATGGTCTCCAGTTTCGCGGACATCCCGTCGGTACGTGTGAGCAACGTTTACAGAACGTTGGTCGGAATGTTGTCTGTCCTTTGGTTTCGCGTGTTCTGTGGTAGACGTTGGTCTTCGGCGTTCTCATATTCAAGATTCAAACGAAATTTGTCTTCATGTACACATTAAAATGTCAGTAATAAGATCAGATTAGTGATCCAGAGGCAGTTGATAACACATATTAAAAAGATAATAATACTAATTAGCTCTATTAGTACTAAACTGTATATATATATATATATATATATATATATATATATATATAATATATATATATATATAAATATATATATATAAATATATATATATATATATATATATATATATTTATTTATATTATATATATATATATATATATATATATATATATATATTTATATATAAGCAGTAATATTTCTAAAAGGTTTTGTTATAAGACACAATATGATAACAGAAAATATGTACTAAAATTGGTAAACACATAAGATTAAATAAACCATTACAATAATTACATGGAATACAAAATGTGTCATAACATCAGACAATTCTTCATACATGAACTATGTTGTATACGATACGTTAACATTTGGCATTCATAATTTAAATGGCAGAGGGTATAGACGATTTCTTGAAAAGGTTTTTTCTAGTTAATGGAACCTTCAGACGTCTCCCAGATGGAAGTTTCTGAAAAGCTTCATTCACAGGATGGGCGGGGGGTCGTGTAGTATTTGAGTGGTGGCTTGATATTACGTATAAATCCATATTGCGTATTGATCGATCGGCATAAAACAATCCTATTCCGAGTGTGCTGCTATCTACCAGCGTGCGATGTTTATCTAAATAAAACCAAATCCGCAGTGTATTGTGGTAATCTGTCCGGAATTAAGAGAATCAGTATTTCCGCCGCATTTGAATTGATGCGCTTGTGACTAATACAAATAAATGTGGATTAATTGTGTGTGTGATTTTTCCATTTGTTGCAAATTCATATAAAACGGAATACGGGGGTATTCCTCCAAAAGTAGAGCAAATTTCTGTTGCAGGTGGGTAATACATAAGACGCTATATTGTCGTTGGTTTTGTAGAAGCAACCAATTTTTTTTTATAGTATCACGGACAATTTCAACATGTTGACATTTCTGTTTTGGCCGCCAATTAAGTCGTCTGTTTTATGAATACGTTGGATCTAACAATGCTTCTCACACGAACGAAATTTCTAGCAAGTGTATACTAACTGATGTTTGTAATCTGGTACATAATTTTGGATAACAACTCATGCAATCTGACCCCGTATAGTTTTAATTTCAATGCAGTTCTTTGCGTCCAAAACGTCACGTGACCTGTGACGTGTGCCGATGTAGTTGACTACAGGGATGGTAGCGTCCAAAACGTCACGTGACCTGACGTGTGCCGAGGTAGTTGACTACAGGGATGGTAGCGTCCGAAACGTCACGTGACCTGATGTGTGCCGAGGTAGTTGACTACAGGGATGGTAGCGTCCAAAACGTCACGTGACCTGATGTGTGCCGAGGTAGTTGACTACAGGGATGGTAGCGTCCAAAACGTCACGTGACCTGTGACGTGTGCCGATGTAGTTGACTACAGGGATGGTAGCGTCCAAAACGTCACGTGACCTGACGTGTGCCGAGGTAGTTGACTACAGGGATGGTAGCGTCCAAACGTCACGTGACCTGTGACGTGTGTCGAGGTAGTTGACTACAGGGATGGTAGCGTCCAAAACGTCACGTGACCTGACATGTGCCGAGGTAGTTGACTACAGGGACGGTAGCGTCCAAAACGTCACGTGACCTGTGACGTGTGCCGAGGTAGTTGACTACAGGGATGGTAGCGTCCAAAACGTCACGTGACCTGACGTGTGCCGATGTAGTTGACTACAGGGATGGTAGCGTCCAAAACGTCACGTGACCTGACGTGTGCCGAGGTAGTTGACTACAGGGATGGTAGCGTCCAAAACGTCACGTGACCTGACGTGTGCCGAGGTAGTTGACTACAGGGATGGTAGCGTCCAACACGTCACGTGACCTGATGTGTGCCGAGGTAGTTGACTACAGGGATGGTAGCGTCCAACACGTCACGTGACCTGACGTGTGCCGAGGTAGTTAACTACAGGGATGGTAGCGTCCAACACGTCACGTGACCTGATGTGTGCCGAGGTAGTTGACTATTGGGATGGTAACATTGACTGAATATCGGAAAACACGCAGCACGCCATCATTACACAAAGATCTCGCGGATTCTCGTTGTGTGTTCACAACCACGAAGGTCGGCGAGACTGTAATATCCACGTCAATCGACGGGCCTTTGACGTCACGCGGGGAAATGTCAAATAAAATCGCATTGCTGCCTAATAGCGTGCATTTGATATCTGTGGCGTATCTGGATGTCCACGCATACAATTTACCCGCTCTTTTAGCACGTAGTTAGCGATATCTAGTCATTTCGTCGGACATTCTGATATCGCATATCAACGAATTAAGCGCAATTAAGTCGGGTGTCGTCGTAGTGGTGACGCCAGCGCGTCGATCACTCCGTGGTCTTGTTGGTACTCAGTGTAAAACCGGTTCAAACCATAGGGTGGGTGAAGTAAGTTGAAAACATTACCCCTCGAAAACACTGCTGTAGTGTTTTGAGCGTACGTTGAAATCACTGCGGTTGTATTTACAGCGGGGCAGGCGTTCTAAGTGCCCTACACCAGTCACCGACATGGCCTTGGAGGAGGCTATCTGTTTCACAGGCTGGATATAACCGTCTTCAATACCACACCAATTTGTTCGTAGGCTTACCATATGAAATATGAAAACGGCTCAAAATACGAAACGTTATATTCGCGACAGTTATCGAATACAGTGGACAGTAATGTAGAAAAACGCCATTTATCGAATAACATACCAAACGTTCAAGTATGATCGGCTAACAAGAATAGTATTAATGTTTCTTAAAACTTGATAAAATATGATGTACCCCAATATACTATAAGTAGTGAAAGTGCTCGGCGTTATTGTACTGTTATTATGGGTCACAAATGCCAAACTGGATGGGTCAACTGCAGTAATAGATCGTAGCCTTACGTCTTACGTATAGGTCCTTGTTACTCCTGGCTCCGGCCGGTGCAGGTTTAGCGGTGTCCAGCTAACAAGACCTACCACGCACGCACTGTTTACTGAAATACATCGGGAATGTTAAAACTGCACCTCACACCTCGTGTTGGTTCTCGACCAATATAGAACGTTTCAACACCACTAGGCCTAATTCACCCACCATGTTGCCAGCCGAGTGAACGGTGTAAATCAGGGGTTCTGTAGCCACATGAAGGAACAGGTGCGTCTTGTCCACTGGCTGGCTTGCCAGTTCGCCCACATTTGGCATTCGGGGTGAGAAAGTAAGGCCTGGTGGTGTCCTCCTGGCCACAGCTCCCCGGTCAGACTCCACCTTAGGTCGTTAGGTGTGTTTCCTGGGAGGTGCCACTAACCACAAACCAACGCACAATGAAACAAGTCAATCTTCGTCACTCTATCCAGTCTCTTGTTTCCAATATAAACACCAAATAGTTATGTACATTGTGACGTTCATTTTTGCAAACGCAAAGTAACACCGAGAAGCGATACAGAAGAAAACAATCCGTCATATGTACCTATCCTAACATAGCCGAACCGAACCACAACTATTATTCTGAAAGGCGTAGCGATTTGTCATTTAGTGAGTAATTAACACAACAAAATATTTGTAAAAATACTATGTACGAACTATGTCCTTATTTGCATTATTTTACGTTAAATTATTTTCTTCGATATCCAAATTAAGATGACGAATGCATAATTTAAGTTTCATAAGAAAATGTCGAATGTTGTAGAGGAGGCTTTGTGAACGTTCGCACAGAAGATAGCTGCCTAGCTATGACAATGTTACCTAGACGCCGAGTCTGGATTCATCATATACATTAACAACTATAACGTATTTGATTAGATAACACACGATAATATAATAATTACAATTGTTTAAAAGCCGAAATACTCCCGTTTCTGTGTGAAATTATGTTATATTAATGTTTCGCCCATAAATATAACCATCCGATGCACGCCACATGGGTTAGTTGATGTATGCCATCATGAAATAAAACATTAACGACGACACGAAAGGTTAAGCTTGCAATGCTACAGTGTTGCCTAAAGTGGCTGTAATACTCAGATATGTCTTCATCGCGTTGCATATTTCGGTGTCCTTTCTGGCTATATGAACTTCTCAAATATTCAATACAGCCATCTTACCTTTACCATTTGTCCCAGTCTGGGAAAAAATACCCTTTCATGAAGACGGCTAATGGATTGCGACTTCTGTTTAAGGAAGGTTAACATGGTTACGACTTTATGCTCTTAGGAGGAAGAAGCGACCATCCTAGGCGGCTTTGTATGTTGTTTCCCCAGAGCAGCTGGTTTGTCTGGCGACTACGTCTGAGATTTTCTGCGATATCCAAGTCTAACCGAATTCACGTGATTAGCACCAGTGTAGTCTACGTGACTACGGGTGATAATGCAGTAACGACACATAATGTAATGCCGCGTGTTACAGCAATCGAATTAAAGTCGGGATTCGAAAGTCACTCTGCAGTAACGTACGCTGGCTTGCGTGTGTCATCTAGGTGCCTGGGAACGGATAGCCTAATACCGGTGATTACAACGCACTTTTTTACTCTACTCCCACGATCTATGGTACGGGACCAAATGGTGTTGCCCTATTTTGCATTCCTGTTGAGTTCACATCCTTTTTGTTAAGACTGTGCTATCTTACAGGCCATACATTCAATTTCCTACTAATCCTGGCGGCTTACAAATCAATCATGTTGTCTTACAACTTAATCTGTCCAGTATACGCGCTAATCGGTTGGTTTACTCACTTCACGCCATGTTTATTCGACGTTAACCTAAACCTATTTGTCAACATCCCATTTCTATTAGCATCCTTATATTAGCTACACCCGACGTGTGGCAGGGAACACCGTGATCTTGTAAAACTTACATCCCAATCTCGCTGGCTTAAATTCTAGACGGAACGAGAGCGATTAACAAAAACAAGACAAAAATGAAAAATAAACAAACATGAAAATACTGAAACTGTGGAGAGAGAGAGAGAGAGGGAGGGAGGGAGGGAGGGAGGGAGGGAGGGAGGGAGGGAGGGAGGGAGGGAGGGAGGGAGGGAGGAGGGAGGGAGGAGGAGGGACTGACGATGACTGACTGACTGACTGACTGACTGACTGACAGACTGACTGACTGACTGACTGACTGACTGACTGACTGACTGACTGACTGACTGACTGACTGACTGACTGACTGACTGACTGACTGACTGACTGACTGACTGACTGACTGACTGACTGACTGACTGACTGACTGACTGACTGACTGACTGACTGACTGACTGACTGACTGACTGACTGACTGACTGACTGACTGACTGACTGACTGACTGACGACTGACTGACTGACTGACTGACTGACTGACTGACTGACGATGACTGACTGACTGACTGACTGACTGACTGACTGACTGACTGACTGACTGACTGACTGACTGACTGACTGACTGACTGACTGACTGACTGACTGACAGATAGACACGGGGACACGGAGACACGGAGACACGGAGACACGGAGACACGGAGACACGTTGACACGGGGACACGGAGACACGGAGACACGGGAACACGGGGACACGGGGAGACGGGGAGACGGGGACACGGAGACACGGAGACACGGAGACACGGGGACACGGAGACACGGAGACACGGAGACACGGAGACACGGAGACACGGTGACAGGCAGAAAGACAGGGAGACAGGGAGACAGGGAGACAGGGAGACAGGGAGACAGGGAGACAGGGAGACAGGGAGACAGGGAGACAGGGAGACAGGGAGACAGGGAGACAGAGAGACAGAGAGACAGAGAGACAGAGAGACAGAGAGACAGAGAGACAGAGAGCCAGAGAGACAGAAAGATCGAGTGCGATAGAGCAAAATAGCCGCATCGCCTTCAGCCACGAATTGCTTGTTGGTCTGTAACGCATCGTCGTAAGCTTGAGTTTATGCGCAAATAACTAAGCCTTCGTTGCCGCTTCCCTGTAGTTAATGTCGCGATTAAGAAATATTCCACGAACGAATGCATTTGAAATGGTGCTGTGTGGCCTGTTAGAGCAATTTACCCGTAGTATTAATGACTCGACAACATTCTGCAAACATATCTTTGATTTAATGAGCTGAGCGAGGAGTACCCAAGGGTAGCATTTGCCGTTAGTTTCACAACAATTCGTAACTGGGTAATCTGGACGTGACTTTCGCACAAGCGTTTAAATTGTCACAGGGGCACGTTCACGTGTCATGCAGTGTAGTGTCGTTCACGCAGGAAACCACATAAACCGTCACTGGACGTTGTCCGTATAACCTCAGCAGATATGTGAACACCGTGGTCCTTCGAATACGCACTGCCTAAAAATGTAAATTTATTTACCTCTTACGCTTATGTAGAAACTATGAACGTCGAGGCGTTGTGTTGTATTTTTTAGTGTTGCGTTTGTGCTATGTTATGCTAAGCTGTGGTTGCGTTGTGTTCCTTTTACAACACTCTGATTGTTATAGCTGCCACAAATGACTGTCTTAGGATCATGACTAACACGACTGCCAAACCCGACGAGAGGAATGACAGCCGCAAAGAGACGGCTGACATGGTTGCCAAATATGGTTTAGTCGAGATAACCATGACGAGAGTTATTACCATAAGGTCATCAGCAAAATGGCTGCTGTTAAGGAAATTACACGATTACGTTAACGTACCTGTGTGTCTGTGTATACTTTACACACAAACTGGCGTACACGCACATCCTCACGCGCACATACGCGCATGCACACATACACATGGCACGCGTATGCACGCACACTCACAAATCCACACGCACGCACGCACGCACGCACGCACGCACGCACGCACGCACGCACGCACGCACGCACGCACGCACGCACGCACGCACGCACGCACGCACGCACGCACGCACGCACCACACACACACACACACACACACACACACACACACACACACACACACACACACACACACACACACACACATACATATTCAGTGGCAATCAAGACCTCCTCCGGTAAAGACGTAGAGACCCCGACAACATCTCCCGTCACCGGCGCTATCGACGCTCTAACAAGTCGTTGAGAACAGCAGCAGTCATTTACTGGCAGGTTGTTATTCATGAAATTCGTTGTCCAAACCCGCGGCGGGATCATCCCCTGACGATTGCACGGCATAGTGCAATTAAACAGGCTGGATCGCAGAGAATGCCGGCTTCTCACGTCCCCATCCGCGTACACTGCCAGCGACACTAGGCGCTCGGCAACACGTGGAGGCCGGTGTCAGCGGGCGCGCCATCCCCGTTAGTCCGGCGCTCCTGGGAGACATTCATCACACGCCCTAGGAGGCCCGCTGTCAGGCTCGAGGTTCATCTGATTTGTGCTTAGTGGCTCCGTAAGAACACTTGTTTTCGCGCGCGGACAAACACTCAAAGTAGCGTACGTGTCTGTAAAATCTGTCGGCAGACGTGTTTTGTGGTCAGGGTGAAACATCCGCGAAGGCAGTTGACCCATTAAATTGTGTAATGACGTTCTAGAAGTGTCCGGGAATTTCGGAACGGCTGTCGTTATCTGACTGGGAAATTGTGTCGCGATTGATGCCAAAACAAGGATTATATCAGATGTTCCCGACGGTGACGAATTTGTGCGGTAATTCAGTTAATGCTTGCAATAAATTCTTGCTTTATGTACGGTAGAACGGCATTAATGAATCGATGTATGCAGGTAAAACGCCAATTCCAAATTCGTTTTAAGAGACATTTGCAGAGACATTCGGTAGGGGTAATTTTGTTTAGGTTCCTTAGATTCAGAAGGAGGTTTAATTGTAGTGTTCATAATTATTCAATAATGTTGCTGGGTTCAAGATGGAAGTAACATGTCATTGTATACGATAGATCATATTCCACGACACGTGTGCGTGTAGAAACGATCCAATTGTATTCCAGTTGCTACTAATTCGCCTTCAAACAATATGTCTGTGTTTGCCGCCTGTGTCTGTGTGTGTTGCCTTAAGTCATTTAAACCCCGGTTATGTGTTCAATGATATCTTTCCTGGAAGCCACCAGGGGTCGTAGCAAATAAATATTAATTACAGCCTAACGTTAATGTTAATTATTTATATGGCTTCCGCCCTAATTGCGATATATATTTTTATTAGTACCATTTTACCCTATTGTACTTGGCCGAGTGCAGCATTCATTTATTCATGACAACAAAATTGAATTATTTTCAGCAACAGATGCCTTGTACATCAATAGTTTTGTTAGTCCAATTGTGAAATGTGATTTTTGGGGTGTGTGACGTCAATGCGTATTAGCGTAACGATATCTGGTGGTCTGTGATCGTAAATCCGCAAGGACTTGCCTGGATGTCTATACGCGGGAATTAAATAAGGACCAGATAAAGGGACGTTGTCATTTCCACGTACAACATCGATATGTTCCGTGCCAATGTCGGACAGGCTCAGGTTGCCATGCGGCTGTTTAAGTAAACTGTAAATCAGTTTAGAAACATAAAACGTAATAGTGACTACAGCCAAACATTACCGCCGATCTACATTGTTTATAAACGTAAAACAGGATTAGTTTACGTGACGTGTTCATTTGGTTCATGTTAGAATAGTACATATAGGTTATCAGTAAAATTATTTACTTTGATCGTTTGATTTGATTGTGTAACTCACGAAAAAGTTAATAAATTTAGATTTTTTGTTTTGATTTAAAAATACCTGTAGAATAATAAACAGGCTTTACGTTAACATATGTTCATTGCGGCTATGCGTTTTCTACATGTTTGTTGGACACGGAGTAACCTAATCGTAAATAGAAACAGTGCCGTCCATCGGTTGGCCGTGCCGCTCGAGCCAATCGAAAGTGAAAGTCGCAGACGAAGTAGCTACTAGGAGTCATCGTATGATTTGATTTCGACAATGTTTGCAGGATGTTATACTTCACTGATGATTATCAGCAGTCAAACATAGCCACCAACGCGCAAAAAACGTATATTCGGCGACACAAAACATAATATTGTGATTTGACATAGAAGATGGGTAGATTAAATACATATCGCGTGATGTTTATATTTCGTGTGATATTGTTTCAAATTTCTGACACATTTGGCATCAACCATTCACATTCTTGCACCAGTTCACTTGAGAATCTCGGCGACGTATTAAAAATGGTAGCGGTTTAAGAGTCGCTGTTTTATGTGCTAATATATTTATATAATTTATGTTACTGAAACTAATGCATAATAATATAGTTCCCAACTTCTATATGAGTTTTTGTTGCGTGGAAACCTATGAAAAGTGGCAGTTCTAGTCGTTGGGGACCGGAACATGAATGAAAATGGCAAAATAATATACAAACAATATGGCGGACACGATACTTGCTTGTCCTATTCTCGAGTATGCTTCTGCGTGGTCGGCTCTTTCAAGACGAGCCTAAGAGCCATCACGGACACCGTAATCCGGGGTCAATTGCTTTAAGACCTGGACACCAGATGACCCAGCCTCGGCTCGATACGCTTAAGTAATGACAGCTTCATTAGCGGTAATGATGTAAACAGACCGGATGATGCCACGGTGTCGGACCGGGTGATCTACCGTAGTGGCGTGTGCGGGCTTGTCGACAGAAATACAACCAATGGGTAGCAAAGAGCACCGAAGTAGTAACCGACGACGCCAGGGAACCGTCAGACAACTGTTGCAACTGTGTTAATAACGAGCAGTCACTTCCCTGATCGAATTCCCTGTAGACGCCGGTCGCCCTACTTAGAAATACACGACCAGTCAACTAGTGACCTTGCGCTGACTTAAGCGCATTGAACAATTATTTGTACAATACCATTTTACTATTTAAGGCTGTTGCAAAAGAAAGCCGGTTACATTATAATGTAAAAGGTGTCCATTTTAGTGTCAAAACATATTTCAGGATTAATCGTCTTGTAAAAGGAACTTTTATAACCAAATAAATTTACACGACGTCTTCATCCACTTATCAAATTACTTTGTTAAATATAATAGTATTACCTTTACTACGATAAATAAGCAGAGTTTCCCCCGGATAAACGTGTTTATTGGCATATACTGCATGCATATACATTACTTGGTGATAACCTGGTTTTCGATTAATAGCATCATCGTACTCTTAGTGGATTGCAGTTGAAGACAAAGATAATTATGGGATATTGCCTCAGATGATGGCATAGTTGCATAATTCGGTACGTCTTTGCCTCGGCCTATACTAGAACGCTCTAGACCTATATTATATGTATAATATGTAATGGATATTTCTGTCGTAATATCGCCAATTCTATCTAGTCACAAAATGAAAACGGATGACGAACTTGAACCGTGATTGCTGTTTCTGTTTGGTCGTATGCGTGTTTTCGTGCTACAGCACAGGTGACGCATATTGCCTCACTTTGGTAGATTGTAGTCCTGCGTAAGTCGCGAGACAACGGTGTTCTGTTACTGGGCTGCTCGTGTAGGCCTACTTAGCAAATTAGCCGCGTCACTCGGCAAACATCCGGCGTATCACACCGCGGAATTATTTACGATGTTTTATTGCGATGTCATCTGTTTGCTCTGCAGAGAGACAGACGGTAACACGAAGCAGGCAGTAACATCGCTCGTACGACAGTAATGAGTCCAGCGTGTTTCGTGGTGCTGCTAGTGGTTTATTACGTCATTTCCTCTTGATGCTCCGTCCATTTGTTGACATGGTCGAACGTAGATGCAAGGATTGATTGATATGATCAAGGCGCGATTTTAGTACGTCCAGAGTCTGAGATATGACGTGAATTTCAAAACAAAACGTAACAGTGTAAATCGTAGCATGCACTCCATGTAATATAATGGCTGTTACATCTGTGATTACAACTATGACATTTATAGGCGGCCATGCGAATGCAGTGTCTAATGTAGTGTCTAAATACACAAGTTAATTGATTTCGTTGATTTGAGAGGGCAGATAGAGGGAAAGAGTGAGTGGGGGTTGAAAGAAAAACAGAGTGAAATAAACGGACGGATGGATGGATGGGTGGAGAGAGGGAGAGAGGGATGAGAGAAGGAGGGAGGGAGGAGAGAGAGAGAGAGAGAGAGAGAGAGAGAGAGAGAGAGAGAGAGAGAGAGAGAGAGAGAGAGAGAGAGAGAGAGAGAGAGAGAGAGAGAGAGAGAGAGAGAGAGAGAGAGAGAGAGAGAGAGAGAGAGAGAGAGAGAGAGAGAGAGAGAGAGAGAGAGAGAGAGAGAGAGAGAGAGAGAGAGAGAGAGAGAGAGAGAGAGAGAGAGAGAGAGAGAGAGAGAGAGAGAGAGAGAGAGAGAGAGAGAGAGAGAGAGAGAGAGAGAGAGAGAGAGAGAGAGAGAGAGAGAGAGAGAGAGAGAGAGAGAGAGAGAGAGAGAGAGAGAGAGAGAGAGAGAGAGAGAGAGAGAGAGAGAGAGAGAGAGAGAGAGAGAGAGAGAGAGAGAGAGAGAGAGAGAGAGAGAGAGAGAGAGAGAGAGAGAGAGAGAGAGAGAGAGAGAGAGAGAGAGAGAGAGAGAGAGAGAGAGAGAGAGAGAGAGAGAGAGAGAGAGAGAGAGAGAGAGAGAGAGAGAGAGAGAGAGAGAGAGAGAGAGAGAGAGAGAGAGAGAGAGAGAGGAAAACGGAGAGAGAAAGAGAGAGAGAAGACAGGGACAGAGAAAGAGAGAGGAGAGAGACATAGATAGTAGAGAGAGAGAGAGGGTGTGTGTGTGTGTGTGTGTGCGTGCGTGCGTGCGTGCGTGCGTGCGTGCGTGCGTGCGAGCAAGCGAGCGAGCGAGAGACCGAGCTCAAAAGTGTATCTTTATATTAAATGTTGGCTATTTGTAACACTATTAGCTGTGTGACCAGACGTCGTTTATTAAGCCACACGCTACCCATTGCCATTCTGTGGCGTTCGGCAGTAATTAATCACGTAGAGGAATATGCCTCAGAACTAACGACGCTTGACGCGTTCACGAAAGCTCGTTGTTTTATA
>JAODUO010000087.1:497500-500000 GCA_025642075.2 Ridgeia piscesae | reverse complement strand
TATGTCTTTCACCCACGCAATGCCGCGGCGTGAAGCCGTGCAATTTCGTAAACAAATGTATTTTTCTAACATTTTATACTGTTGTTTCTATTGTGTTCTTCATTATGTTCAGTGTTGGAAAATAAACATATTGATTGAGTGACTGATTGATTGATTAATTGATTAAATTTTCGGCGGTTCCATACTCCAATGACGACATTTGCCAGTACTCATGGTTACGCCAAATGTTTGTGCGCCTCTGAGCTGGAATTTTCAAGGACATGGGCGCTAT
This sequence comes from Ridgeia piscesae, assembly GCA_025642075.2. Classification (NCBI taxonomy): domain Eukaryota; kingdom Metazoa; phylum Annelida; class Polychaeta; order Sabellida; family Siboglinidae; genus Ridgeia; species Ridgeia piscesae. The sequence continues at coordinate 499,729 of JAODUO010000087.1, read as the reverse complement.
AAATTTGTTAAAATTAGTATTATTGTTATTAATGTTACTGTGTGCAGAACAATTAATATAGTTCTAGGTAGAATAATTTTAAAAAGGTACATGGACGAATACCTTTCGTCACGCTAATGTTATAAATTGAATTGCTCCTTGTAATGTTTAGAATCCTAGCCGCATAGGAATGGGGTAGTAAATACCATCAAATCGTGTCACTGCCGAGCAATTTCCCACTCAGCATATCGTTTTCATGCATAAGAGGTCCTAGCGTAAAGCTAAAAAGTTAAATCTATCTATCTATCTATCTGTCTGTCTGTCTGTCTGTCTGTCTGTCTGTCTGTCTGTCTGTCTGTCTGTCTGTCTGTCTGTCTGTCTGTCTGTCTGTCTGTCTGTCTGTCTGTCTGTCTGTCTGTCTGTCTGTCTGTCTGTCTGTCTGTCTGTCTGTCTGTCTGTCTGTCTGTCTGTCTGTCTGTCTGTCTGTCTGTCTGTCTGTCTATCTATCTATCTATCTATCTATCTATCAATCAATCAATCTATCTATCTATCTATCTATCTATCTATCTATTTATCTATCTATCTATCAATCTATCTATCTATCTATCTATCTATCTATCTATCTATCTATCTCTTCCCCTCTCTCATTATATATATATATATATATATATATATATATATATATATATATATATATATATATATAGTATACAGACAGACAAGACAGACAGACAGACAGACAGACAGACAGACAGACAGACAGACAGACATACAGACAGACAGACAGACAGACAGACATACAGACAGACAGACAGACAGACAGACAGACAGACAGACAGACAGACAGACAGACAGACAGACAGACAGACAGACAGACAGACAGACAGACAAGACAGACAGACAGACATATACACATGTATAGATGCTAAATACCTGATTGAGCTTGTTTAGAAACTTAGTCATAATCCCCCACATACCAATAACAGCCAGTCAGCAGAAATACTGGGAAACAAAGCAGTTTCTTGTTGACGCAATTCAGTTACACGCAATGAAGCCAGCGAGTAACGAGGCCGTCGTGATAGTCAACGTTGATGCTACTAAGCAAAACACTGTGTACATGGCAGCCATCGATACGATAGATACAACAGCTGGTAGGACTTTACCAATCCAGAAGTGAGGGACCACGGACACACACTGAAGGATTCATCTGCACTTGTCTTGGAGTAAATAAAGGATAGCTCAGGTCTCAGCGGGAAAGTTGTTTGTCATGTGATTGTGTTATTAAAGGAATGCACTGACCGATTGGGACTACAGCAGGATTACAAATCACACCAGAAGACGACGCTTGGTAATGAGAGAAATCTGAAGGGAAAAAACGATTAAATAGATCACGTACACGGACACAGATGGCGAAAGAAGGATGTTCAAAAAAACTATGGAACAATTTACCATAAAAAGTAATAATGCACCTATTCATTTAAAAACCGCTTGATTAAACCCTGGAGCACTGAAGCTTTTCTCGACAACGCCGCCTAGCCAGCAAGGCGAATAACTCATAGAATCAGACGTAGAATTGACCACAACAGTCACTGTCTATGGCCAGGAACGTCCTATACTTAATCGTAAGTAAGTAAATAAGTAAATATATAAAGAAACTAAACGTCCACGAAGAGGGAAGGAAACATCGGGATACATTAGACTTAGTCTGAATAACACAACATGCATTTGCTTTTAGGAGCACAAAAAACTGACTAACATATTATATAGATGTGTGCTGGCGTCCTTAGTCCATCCACTTAACCAATGTAGAACATAGGTTTGAGTCTCATACTTTTTGTAGAATTATTATAATATTATATATATATATATATATATATATATATATATATATATATATATATATATATATATATATATATAGCTGACAAAGAGTGTGTATGTGCATGTATGTGTGTATGCATGCGTGCGTGTGTGCATATGCGTGCACAAGCTCGGTTTTTGTGTAAACAACAATTTATATTTTCGTCTTGACATGCCTTGTGTCTGTCTACTGTCGTAAGAAAGATAACAGCTGTGTTTTGTGTCCGCCCCGCCCCGCCCAGCCGACAGACGGCTCGCTCCTCCTGCAGATGTCGCCGACCATCCGTCATCAGGTGCGAGCAATGTTCAGTATCCTGCGCAGGTACAACTGGAAGCACTTCTGCGTCGTCACGGGAGAGACGCTTGGTCGGAACTACTTTATCAACGTAC
>JAODUO010000087.1:460000-487500 GCA_025642075.2 Ridgeia piscesae | reverse complement strand
ATATCCCGTGGGAGCACGGCCCGACACTCTATGAGTGAGTACCACACGTACACACATACTCTCGCTCGCACGTGCATATGTTCACACACACACAAATACAAACACAATACGTGCATATGTTCACACACACACAAATACAAACACAATACGTGCATATGTTCACACACACACACACACACACACACACACACACACACACACACACACACACACACACACACACACACACACACACACACACACACACACACACACACACACACACACACACACACACACACACACACACACACACACACACACACACACACACACACACACACACACACACACACACACACACACACACACACACACACACACACACACACACACACACACACACACACACACACACACACACACACACACACACACACACACACACACACACAAAACACACACACACACACACACAACACACACACACACACACACACACAACACACACACACACACAACACACACACACACACACACACACACACACACACACACACAAAATACTCAACGTTGAAGCACCACACAATTTATTTTTCATTGATAAGAAGGGAACTGTGATTTGTCAAACAATGATGTCTGTATTTATAGTTTTATGAGAAATGTCAGTCTTCCTGTGACATTTGCTGACGACGGAAGTGCCGTTGATACGGAACTGAAGATCAAGAACCTGAACAAGAAGAGAACCTGGGCCCCCGTGAGTGACAACTACACATTTACCTCACTGTGTAACGGCTCGATACACATGGAGTGGAATTCTTTTATTTATACAATGAAACCGTTTTTAAATAATATATAGACTGAAACTGTTTAAGTAGATCGGTTAAAATGGTGTATTGGCGTTTCATCGCAACTGTGCGAACTTAACAAAGACCTGTTCAATCATACATCATTTCGATTTTAATCAGAAGAATTCGGCTACGCAGCAGTTTCTGCAGGGTGAATAACAATATCCACGCTATATATATATTTAGTTAGTTACTCATGTATGTAGATGAGTGAATTAGGCAAACGTAGAGTCAGTTCTTGCTGCAGGGTTCAACATGGCAGCACCGGGTTCGATCCTGAAATCTCTCGATTAAGAACCGATGCTCTAAACACTAGTCCACAGCGCACCACTATATCAGCATCGATTAGCTAAAGCAACTTTAAGGCAGACGTGTCAGATCCTATCCGGAATTATCCAGTGGTGTAATTTGTATATGTGGTGACCGTGGGAAAATAAACATCTTCGGGTAGTTCTGTCAACGCGGCAAGCTGAAAAGATAACGGTAGTACAACGTATTTTGGGATGATTTTACTATTTACCAGTTTAGCATGGTCCCTGTGCCGTATCATTCAAATTGCGATCATCGCAACCCGAATAAAATAACTAAATACAATTTGTCGGGTAGTACACACATATATATGTATGATATATATATATATATATATATATATATATATATATATATATATATATATATATATATATATTCTAGTCAAAAACCTCTAGCAGAATTCATTAAACAAGTTTTCTTATTTCACAACTAATACATTTCGATGTGAGTAGAAAGTGTGAAATAAGAAATCTTGTCTTAACATAGAATAATCCTACTTGATGAACATATTTACGAATTATAATAATTCAGTAATTAAGACCTGGATACAGACGCCACGTGACCATCCCTTTAATAAATTTACAAAAAGTAATGAATATAAGCATCAAAAATACAAACCTATTGTACAAGGTGTACACGTACGTGTATTTACAGATCGGCACATGGCAGTCCAAGAATGATGAGATCGTAATGGACGATATATCGTGGCCGGGCGGTCAGCCAACTCCACCCAAAGGTCGACCAGACAGGTACCACTTGAAAGGTCGTCACCATAGAGGAGAAGCCGTATGTCACGTACGCCGATCCCGACCCCAAGACAGGCACGTGTCCAGGACAAGCCACTCTCTGCCGCATCGCCAAACTAAACGAGACCATGAGGTGACTATGCTAACCACTTTCTGCGACCGCGGCAAAGAGAAACCCTAAATTGTGGTCGTCCACATTCCTGAGAGATATGTCGGGGTGTAGATATGTGCTGCATATTTGTCATGAACAGTGACTACGTGTTAAACGTTGATGTATGTCGGTTCCGATACTGGGAATCAATTTGGTGAGTTGCCAAACCGCAGAGTTAATTGGAACTTCGCATAATCTGTCGTACCTCGTCCCGCGTACGGCGTGTAGTGGATTAGCATGGGGGTCCACTGTCAAAGAGCAATTCGTAGAGTTTATATATATCCCGCTCGCCTCCGCCACATGGAAACCTTTTCACTAAGAAAAAGAGCTCTTAAAGAAAATCCATCATTAAACAAAATCCGTTTTTAAATTAAATGACTTTTTCAAAACACAAATGCCCATTGCCGTTTGACACACCAGTGACAACGTCTCATTGGAGCATGGTGTTGTTGACAGTTTTCATATATTCACGATGATTGTTAAGGATTAAAATTAATTTTACAAGAGCAAAATCGGGCCTAAGAGCTCTTAACAACGCCAACGAATGACGTTTGATGTTTATTAAGTGAATGGTCCATGATGGAAACATTAAAACAGTTATAGTTATTATAAAATAATATTAAAAAATAATAACTTTTAATAATATTATTTTAAAATATTATGAAATTTACGATATTCACATTAACAAAGTTGATTTGGAATTGTGATCATGTGCCTGAGGACATCTGCTGTTGTTGAAGCGTCGCCAACGCGACGAGAGATCCCACCCTCTACAAGTGCTGCTCCGGCCTCTGCATCGACCTGCTCAGACTGCTCAGTGACAAGATCGGCTTCGATTATGAACTCTTTGAAGTTGAGGATGAAAAATGGGGCGCCTACGATAAGGTAAGGACTTTTTCGTTTAGCAGCCAGCCGGGTGGTGGCGCGCTTGTGCGCAAGTTTGCAGAAGTATTTATGAAAGTATTTACGAAATGTACGAGCTGTTTGAAAGGTTCGATCTCGTTACGTAAACATCCCTGGGGTCGTTCGACAGACACATTAATGGATTGTCCTTTAAGAGCTCTTCATCTTAAGTGAAGCGGTGTCCAGAACCGCGATGCGTTGTGGGTAATGTCTTCGCGCCATCTGAACCTAGCGACTATTCATAGTGACGATTTTGAAAGCCTCTTTTGATCATCTAAAAACCTAAATTCAATGCAACATAGTGGTCAGTGGGAGGGGGGAGGGCGAAAGGCGGAGGGCGGAGAGCGGAGGGCGGAGAGCGGAGGGCGGTGGGTGGTGGGCGGAGGGCGGAGGGCGGATGGCGGAGGGCGGAGAGCAGAGAGCGGTGGGCGGAGAACGGTGGGCGGAGAGCGAAGGGCGAAGGGCGGAGGGCAGATCAAATTGAGAACTTGCTGTGTATTTTGTGAAGTCATAATAACATCATACCTTGGTGTGAAACCAGCAACGAGCAATCGTGTCCCGGAAACTTCCCCCGTATATGGGTTTGTAGAGGTATCTACGCCATTGATTATGAACGGAATCAACGGCCTGACAAATGAATACCTCATGCTACCAGAAATATGCCCGAGCATGCAAACCTGTGTCACATAAACCTACACAGACCTGTGGACTGTTGCAGGCGACGGGAGAGTGGAATGGCCTGGTGCGTTCTCTCATGGACGGGAAGGCGGACATCAGCATGACGTCACTGAAGATCACCCCCAAGCGCAGCGAGATGATAGATTTCTCGGTTCCCTTCCTAGAAACAGGCATTACTATCATTGTTGCCGTGCGCGACGGGGTAATATCACCCACCGCGTTCCTCGGTAAGTTCATTCTCAGCGATACGTGTATATTAGTAATTAATTGTTATCATGAACGTATGCTTTTGATAACGAAACTAAATTATAAAATATCTGTACGCAAAATAGAAAGTAGAATAAAAAAGAAATAAAAAATAATAACGAATTTGTTTTATTTCTTTTTTCTTTTTTGTGTGACATGTTTCAGTATAAGTTTAATGTTGAACAGTTTTATAATATAGTATCATCTGATAAAAAGATACCCTTAATTAATTTGTTATTTCAAATTCAGCCTTAGAAGTAATCAGCGTCTCAACCCTACTCTAGAGTAAGGCCGCCCTGGCGGTAACATTGGCAGAGCATTAATCCGCCAGGCGGATCTGAGGGGCTAAAACGTGCTGCCACCTAACGGCTACGTTGGTGTTGCAGAGCCATACGACTACCCCTCCTGGTGCCTTATCCTCGTCTTCAGCGTTCACGCTTCCGGAGCGGCCATCTTTATCTTCGAGTGGCTCTCTCCAAATGGTCTCGACCGCGGAAACAGACCAATCAGAGGTAACGACAGGAGGTAATTTGCGCTCTCCAGGTCCGGTGGCTATGCATCGAACAGTCAGTGTTGCCGTGCGGTATGACCGTATCATACGATACCAATTCGTTGAGAGGTAGTCATTTGTTAAGCACAGGAACTGTTCCTGATATTCGTTGTCATGAAAATACCACTCTTGTATTGGTAATGCATACACGATATGGCGAAGAATTAGATCCACATACTCACACACATACACACACGCACGCACGCCACACACAGACACGCACGCACGCACGCACCACCACCACCACCACCACACACACACACACACACACACACACACACACACACACACACACACACACACACACACACACACACACACACACACACACACACAACCAAATGATCGCAGAAATGTTAAAACAACGAATCGTAGAAATTAAGATGCAGTATTTCTTTAGGAAGTTGCAGATCAGATCACTACAGTTGGCAGAATAGATGTCGTGCACCCAGAATCCTCGGGGCAGGAGTTTGTAAGATACTTCTATAAAATATCGAGTCAAACAATGCTACTAACTCACCCACTGGTTGTAACAAATACAACTGATTACAGTGGCGCTGATCATACAGAACTTCTGGGATTTCAGAAAAAATTAGGCGTCGTCGTGATACATGACACGCAGTCTTTCTGGACAATAATTGGACATAACTAAACTAGTTTCTGTGGTGTGACCTTCCGACACCTGCCGTACGCATCAGTTGTTATCCAATCTCCTCCACATCGAGATAGCATTTAGAAAGAAGAGACAGTTTGAGAATATTCATCCTTCGAATCTCGTTGCAAATCCTAGAACAAAGAGGCTTGTGGTGAAGACCCACTTCTGGTACCAGTTGTAGTAAATAACGAACGGGTAACAATAGGGTCACTCACGGTGTCCGCCCGTACGGCATACATATTCACTGTTGTAATGTCCAGCGGTGGCGAACATCACGTCGTGGCCAACTCGGCCTATATCGCGGCTATCGTCGTGGGGTGATCACAGTAGATCCGGGGTCAGAGTATCCATGTCGGAGGTCTTACTCGGTGGATCGTGGGTTTGATGTGGGTGTTGCGGTGTTTTGCACAAGGACGGGTTATTTGTATGAAATGCTGTGTGTAAGAGGTGGTTGGTAGGTAATGATCTACGATGCTGCCGACTGATAACTGCTAGACTATATCTAGATTCAGTATCGCGCATTTCATTGAAGAATCTTTGCTACAAGAACATCTTTGTGTGCACCCACTATAAAATAGGATTCAAGTAATGGTGTACGACATTTCCAATTACCGCATTTTTGGTAAAGTACCCAGTAGTTCATTGGGAACGGACAAGGCCGCCAGGTCGTTTTTGAGTAATTATATGATAAATTCGCGGTCGGGGCGCAAAATTGTGAGACCGCTGGAATAGCAGTTTGTCAATGCGATAAATGCGGTAATCTAACATAATTCTTATGACGTTGTATTTACGTGAAACGTGGCAGCAAACTTAGCAAAAGTATTTCTGATGCGAATAGGAAGTTTATCTGTGTTCACTATCTAATTTCAGCCAATTCGTGCAATTTTAAGTTATTATTGGTACGTATATTCTGCTGTTTGCATATATTGCCGGATAAAACGGTAATACGCAAAACCTCTTCGAAATGTTCTGACACATATATGACAAATGCAACATTGTGTTTTTAATACAAAACATACACAATGATCGTGTGAACCTTCGGTGTTAGTTCACATTACTACGTTGACTGGTTACATTAAGAAATGCGCTTTCACCAATCTGAATAGGATACGTCGTATTAAGCCAATATTGGCTAATGTATACGACGGGGAGGGCGGGGCGTGTGAGCGTGTTATTGAGTGTGTGAGCCAAACGACAGGCTTCAGCCTGAACATGAGGCTCGTTAAGTTTATTCCGGTGAACTATTATTTGTTTACCAAAGCTAATTAATTCTTGAATTGGTCAGTGGGGTGCTATAGGTACTATGTGGCATCTGGTGTTATTGGATGTTAGCTGTTGCACGTAGTTTGAGGATACATGGCCGAGGGAAATGTGTGTTTTTCTTTTTTTGAGCCCGGAAGAATGTTTTAGTGGGAAAGGTTGTGATAGAACCCTTAACAGATTGATACGTGACTTTTTTATCTTCGATTTCGTTGTCTGTTTCTAATAATAATAATAATAACAATAACAACTTTATTGTCAGTTCATAACATTGATATATACTTTCCACTTACGAGGGTGCTTAAAAGATAATATAATAAAAAATTAAACGTAATATGTAAATCGCGTAGTATTGTATTTGCACAGTAAAATCAAATATATAAATATGTAACCGGTAGCTCTTAGTAGTAGACATATCAATCAAATAGAATTTTGCACGGCCACTCCAGCAGAAAAAAATATTATTATCAAATGATGGAATAACTATGCTAAAACAATATGACAATGTTATAAGCCAAATAAATAAATACGATAACACAACATCTCGGTGGCAGCGGTGCGGACTGTGATAAGTCGGTCAACGATAGATTTTCAGTGGCTGGTTCATACACTTGATGGAGTATGAAATGAATGATTTAGCGGCACGCTGAGTTCTTACAGTTGGCATTCTGTACCTCCTTTCAGAGGGGAGAAGGTCGTACTGGTCGTGTACGAAGTGGGAGGGATAAGATAACATTTTCTTTGCACTTTGACTTGTATCATTGCTCCAGACTGGTGTCGCGGGTGTATAGAATCCAGCGATCTTGCAGGAAATTGTGTATATCCTATTTAATTTCTCTTGAGAGTGAGGTTGGTGAGCGTGGTTGTTATTGATCCTGGGTGTGTGGAGCGATATAGTTTTCTGTCAACGTAACTGAAGTATCCAGAACGTCGCGGTTTGCATTCATCAAGTTCAAAAGTGTACGCTAGACCTCCGTCAAGCTTAGCATTTGACAACGATGTTGATAACGGTTACTACTACGACATGACATCTATAGCAGCCATTACTGCATACATTTGACACTTCGTCAACTTTCCCTTAGGTTTTTGTCATAACGATAATCTTCCGAAACCAAACTTTCAGCAAAATCTACGTAGAATGGCACGTGTTCAAGCAGCCATTTCGTTGATCGCTTCACGGAGTTCAGCGACCTGTATGCATAATGTTCGGGCCTGTGTGGTGAGATTAGAGTATCGCGTGTCGTTCAATGTGTGCGTATTTGTCTTCGCAGAGCACCGTTTCTCGCTGTTCCGGTCATTCTGGCTCATCTGGGCGATGTTGTTCGGCGCTGCGGTCAATGTCGATAATCCGCGGGGCGTGTCCAGCCGTTTCCTCGGCAACATCTGGGCGTTGTTCGCGGTCGTCTTCACGGCCAGCTACACGGCCAACCTGGCCGCCTTCATGATCACCAAGGAGGACTACGACCGCCTGACTGGCATCCAAGACTGGCGGGTGGGTCATGCTAACGCAATCATACGCGGTCCATTCAAGACACGCCCACATCTGCTGACACGCCCACACATGCATAGACACGCCCACACGTACTGACACGCCAACACACGCCCAAATGTGCTGCCAAGCCCACACATGCACATACACGCCCACACGTACTGGCACGCCCGCCACATGCACATACACGCCCAAACACACGCCCACCCAGACACCCCCACACATATGGACACTCCCACACGTACTGATATACCTGCCCACATTCGAAGACACGCCTACATTATATAGCATGTCCATATCTTATAGGAACCCATGCACATACTGACATGCCCACATTAAGTAATATAAGTATAAAACATATATACAAATTTATATCAGCAGAGACTTAATATTAAATAAATTAGTCAGTGTCACCTCAAAGTCACCGGTTCACGTTATTCGTAAAGTAAACCGCGAACCCAGAAGTAAAATATTCTGTCCCCATCAAAAAAGCGGTTCTGTAACTGACATGACCTATACGTCGCGATTAACATGTCACATTCACGATTATGCGCCAAGCTTTGCCTTTGCAAACAAGTCTGATAACAGTTAAATAAATATATAAATTATTGCGTAATGGCATCTCCATAACCAACCATTACTGCCCACATATGTCATTCCTTTTGTTTTCATCATACAAAAAATCTTCTGAAACCATAATTTTAACTAAATATATGACGAAAGACACGTTTTTGGCGTCCATTTGTAATTTCACTTGACGGCGTTTTTGCTTGACAACCGGTTTGGTCAATTGTGATCTGTGAATCGTTTCACTAACCTTGTTAACGACTCTAAAACCCGATCTTACACTTTAAAATCTATTTTTGATCCTTAACAGTGATCTTGAAAATTGTCAGCCCCACGATGCGCCGGCTGGACATTGTCTCTGGTGTGTCATAGAAATAGTGTCCACGATAATATGGCAATGTATATTTGAGTTTTGAAAATAATCATAACATTTAACAACGGATTTTGTTTAAGGATGAATTTTCCATAAGAGCTCTTTATCTTAGTGAAACACTTCCTTGACCTCATATGCGTCACTGTTGACAGTTAATGAACCCGACGGCACATCGACCGCCGTTCAAGTTCGCGACCGTTCCGCACGGCAGCACAGAGACGACGATGATGAACAACTATCCCAAGATGCACCGCTACATGAGTCCCTACAACAAGTCGGAGGTGGCGTACGGTGTCAAGGCGGTCAAAGACGGGTCAGTCAGACACCGACACGTCGCATTATAGTCCGTCGGCAGATGCAACGGAAACACGATTTTGTATAATGATCTTGGCAAATGCTTTTAAATTCACGTAAATGGTGTTTACACACAACACCCATGACGCAATTTTTTCTATTTGGTCCCGAAGTGATTTGGTCAGGTTAAAGCGAAAGTGCCAGAACCGAGGGTTTTTTCTTTAATATTACGTTCTCATGACTACAGCATGCATGGTGAAGGTTTACTGCCGGCCAATTTATGATTAGTTACTTTATTAAGCTCGGAACAATGTTCGCAATTTGAAAGATTCCGCCTGCAACACGTTCAAATAGTAAACAAAACATCACGTTTGAAAACAAAAAATACAACTTACTGCTCTGCCAATTCTGGGCAGAGGAACTGTCATGCTCCCCTTAACCAGCACTGTTTGTCTGCAGCGAGATCAACGCGTTCATCTACGACGCCACGGTGTTGGAGTACCTAGCGGCCCACGACGACAAGTGCAAGCTACGGACGGTCGGCAACTGGTATGCCATGACGGGCTATGGAGTCGGGTTCCCCAAAGGCTCCAAGTGGATCCAGCAGTTTAACAAGTATATGCTGCAGTTCCAACATGACGGTGGGTGAAGCGAAGTTTTGTTTTAGATCACCATACGCGTGCGTGTATGGTGTTCGTTTGCTGTGTATAGTAAACAAACAGTTTATACTCATTTCGCAGTGTGGGCGATCTAGGGAAGCATCCGCTAATGCCTGAGAGATCGCTGTCATATAGGCCTCTCTATAAATACATAAATAGTATAGTACAGTTGTCATTCTTAATGCGGCCTGGCTAGTCTAAACGTTTTTAACATAATGTGCATATATAACCAACTCATATAACAATGCTAATACTTCTCACAAACTAATACACGATAGTGCTGACAATATAGTTAGTAATTGCTAATATTGCCTGACTAGTTCACAAGTATTTAAAACAGATATGCGTTTACAAAAAACACAACAATGCTGATAATTCTAATGAAACGAATACTATATAATAGTGTCAACAACATAAATATATTCTGTACGAGTGTGACTAAATGTAGGTCAAATCATCATTACTATAATGAAATAATTACAGAGAAGTAAAAAGTACGACTGTCTGGTGTTAGCCCCTGCTACCCACTTATTGCTGCATCAGTACTTCAATATAAAATTGAATTCAATGCATATTAAAGAACAACAGATAATAGGTTTACGGTGTGCTACCAGCATTGTGGAAGTTGGTAAGACTCCTGAACACATGGAGTGACCATACCAGTTCTTTCTTAGCACAACATCAAACGGCTATCAGCCATGTAACGTGGATGATTGATGTACGTAAGTTGGCTGCCCCAAAAACGTATCACTGCCGACCAGTTAAGGTGCATCAGTTTCCTTGATGCTCTCAAAACATGTCTAACTGCATGTCGCAGTTGCCGTCTCCTGCGAAATCTTTGCCTCAACAGAGGTCGGGGATCCATATGCACCCACCTGTGCAACCCCATTTGCGATAAATGACATATCCACGAAGAGTTTTGAACTACGTTTACATAGCGATCACAGTAAAATAAAGGATACTAAACAACTCGGACTTCCACTTGACGAAGGACGACTGGACCAGAACCGGCACACCAACCGAGCGTTTGCAGAGACTTGTTCCAGTTCCACCGTTGTGTCTTGTGTCTTGCAGGAGAGATGGAGCGGCTGCAGAAGTTCTGGCTGGCGGGCGCGTGCAAGAAGAAAGATGGCGGCGAGTCGAGTATGCCCCTCGGCATCCCCAACTTCACGAGCGCCTACATCCTGCTGGCGGCCGGCATGCTTCTCGGTGCTATCCTCCTGCTTCTCGAGCACACCTACTTCAAGTTCTTCAGAGACAGCCTCAGGAAGATCGACCGCTGCGGCTGTTGTGGACTTGTTAGTCTGGTGAGTGGGCACGGCAGAGAAGCCGATGTTTATCGCACGTCTTTCTGGTGACTTCTGACATTTCTCGCGTCGTCCCCGTGACCTTTCCGTGTATGAACTGTTGCGTCAGATCCAGGTCAGTCGGTCGAGTATGGCTGCTGGTAATATGTTTATCTGAAGGAAGATGCCAATTGCCTAGAAAGGTGGAATGAATATGGAAACAGGCATGTTACATAATTCGTGTGTAATTCAATAGTTTGCACAACGAAATGCATTTGAAAAAAAGTATTATATACCAAACGGGATCGCTAACTCGCGTTAAGACAAAATGTCACTATTGTAGTAGCCACCCCATTTGCGTTAATAATAACACAACCCCTTTTAATGAACAAACAAGTATATCTCTCTTGTGTGTGTGTGTGTGTGTGTGTGTGTGTGTGTGTGTGTGTGTGTGTGTGTGTGTGTGTGTGTGTGTGTGTGTGTGTGTGTGTGTGTGTGTGTGTGTTGTGTTGTGTGTGTGTGTCTTGTGTGTGTGTGTGTGTGTGTGTGTGTGTGTGTGTGTGTGTGTGTGTGTGTGTGTGTGTGTGTGTGTGCTCGTGCACGTGAGACATAGCTATATAAAAACACACTAAATTGGAGTATTGCAAGTACATCTATCCGCAGAACCATTCTTCTGTTTCTATTCTTTCACTTCCTTTGATCATCAGTTTATGACTGACCAAATGGCGATACATTTCAGAAGACACAAAGGAAGTACATAAGAAGTGGTGAGCAGTTCACATAATTATATTTTGATGAGGATGTTTATATGCGTGTACATATGTGCTCGTAGCCAACACCCTAACTAACTACGGTCGGAAAAAAATCTTTGGTGGAAATGACAGTGAATAACAACGTCAAACTGAAACAGCCCGTGAAACTAATGTCGTGTAGCGTCAGTCATCGACGTGTTGAGGTCATCGCTACCAATGACCATATGCTGAACCATCTAGACAAGCATTTGTTGCATGTGTCCGCAGAGCATGGGACAGTCGCTGACGTTCGAGCGGTCTGTGATGCAAGCAATCGAGCTGCAGCGAAACTTCAAATGCAAAAATCCGATCTGTGAAACGCAGACGTGGAAACTGAAGCATAAGCTGGACTTGGCGTTGTTGCGAATCGACAGGCTGCAGAAGCAGGTTACAGGGTGAGTCAGAATTCTGAACACACGCGCAAGTTGAATGTCCAATACATTTTAATACGCAGGAAATAAACATTACTAACTAGCCTGACAAAACAGCTGCATGTGTTTATTTGTCTTGCTGAGTGACGTCCAAGCCACTCTATGACGCCGCTCTATGTCGTCATTCTATGACGCCACTCTATGACGTCACTCTATGACGCCAATCCATCACGTCTTCTGCTTTTCTTGAGGAGTGATCTTCCATTTCTCGCTGTCCGAGTCTCGTTTCAAGCTTTCGTTGTCATCTCAGCTTCGGTCTACCTTGTCGTCTTCTGCCATTCGCTTCTGCTTTCCATGCTCTGTTTTGTATGTGTGTTCTGGGTCACTCACCTTCCTTCCTGCTGCCAGTTGTATGTCAATTCCTTCAATCAATTTACTTCGTCTTCCGTCTACCTTCTTGGGGTACTTTACATATTCTTCTAACTTCTTCTTTCCCGCTACCAGTAGCTTCTCCTCCTGTTTGTTAGCGCCAGTGTTGCCAACTCATGTACATAATGAATTGCCAAGTAAAAGTGTATATATACACATCGTTCCAAGTGTCATAACAGTACGCATGTCTGACGACGTTGCAGGTCTGGACTAGCACCGGAAGGCGCGCCTCCTGCGCCGTCGACGGAAGCAGCAGCGATCGGCTGGCGGCCGGGTCTCGAGCCGACGGTGGCTCGTAGCGACAACGAGCGGCCGGCCACTGGTCGTCAGCCAGCCACCAACAGCCACCAGTGCGTGGTGGACACGATACACTCAACTCCGTACAGTGCGAACTCGTCGGAACCGTCTAATCCAGCCCAGGGCCGCTTGAGCCACTCGCCACTGTCCGGTTCTCCGGCCACGACGTCACGTGACTCGCGGTCATCGTCGCCGGACGACGCGGGCAGACGGACGATGGGCGTACGGGTGGAGCGATGGCCGAAGCGACGGAAAGGCCACTTGTACACGCGAGTCAACAGCGACGAGCACGTGATGAAGGAGACGGTGCTATGAGCTATCCGTTCGTCCTTCCGGCGGCCACGTAATGTGACGTAGGCGTACAGGTGCCATGCAACTTCGTGCGTTCATCGAGCTTCCAAACGACCGGCACTTCACGGAACGATCTGCGGTAACCATCTGGTGCCCAACAGGCATCGTCTTCAGCGGGATTGAACCGACGAACACGTCGAGTGCTCTGTTGCAACAGTACGCAGTCAAGACAAGACAAGACGTCAGGGTTCAGTGGTGATCGTAACACTATATCATCAGTTAATTACGCTATGTATGGGCGACTCGTATCGCAGTCACCCGTTAGTAGAATGAGAGTTTGCTTCCTCCTTGTTTTTAGTATGGTTAAACCGTTTTATAAGAGGTTTGCGTATTTTCATGACTGTTTATACCGGTTGGTTGGTTAAACTGCACGTGATCAAGCATGTTACCTGCGTATAAGACCGACTAATAACAAAATCACGTCTTCGCTCCTTTCTTGCGGTGCCACAGCGTACCTCACTGGACGGGTTCAACTTCGCGCTCTGTTCTTGGGACGAGTTACCTCAGTTCAATGGGACTGAGAGCATTGAAACCAACGTTCACTGTATGAGATGCATGACTTGTTATGTAACCGAAATATAAATTGATTTCTAGTAACACTGCTGGTCTTCTATCACAATTACATATGCTTTTATTACATTGTCGTCCTTTGATTCGTTTCGTAACAATATCTTTTTAACTATTAGTGCAGCCGATATGTGACAAAATATGGTCGAATTGTGCGTTTTATGATACAAGCATGAAATTTGGCACACGCATAGAGTACACAATTACACAAATATTTGGATATAGGGCCATCTCAGATTTTGCCCTGGAAGGGGTTGGCAGCCATTTTAAAGATGGCCGCCAAAAACCAATTTCCTCTATCTAAAGACTTTTGCAACGTAGACTAGATGTTTTGGAACCAAAACATACAACTTCTGGGTCAGTGATTTCAAATATGTTACATTTGACCTTCTACGACATTCAAATCCGCCATTTGTAAAGATGGCGGCCGCCAACACTAATGTTCCCATATCTCATGAACTACGTTACTTGGAGCGGTAATGTTGTTGTCACAGGAAACGTATGTGGACAGCCGATGTGAATAATTTGAATACTTTTGCATTTGACCTTCATCGACCTTCGTACCACCATTTTATAAAATGACAGCCGTTGGAACGACAACGTCTCGCCTTAAATTGTCGCCTATTAGTTTCAATAATTATGCACATATTAATATTATGTTTTTTTCGATCGCTGGCGGTTTAGCAGCTGATCATGTGGTTGCGAGGATGACCAAAAAGAAAGGAAACCGCGCTTCGTTTTTGAATATATGTTATGTTAGATGATATAAATGCGGAATGTACAAATCATAGAACATGTAGGATTCTTTTTTAATGTAATGCAGGTAATCCGTAGAGTTATGACATCCTTCTACACCCTATTTTCACAAGAAGAGCGTAATTGCCATAATATCTGAATGGCTAAGGTATATAAAGTGGTCGATCCGCCTGGAACATCCAATGTACTATGTCTGAGGACAAACTGGAACAAATGCGTTCTGTGTCAGGAGGACACACCGGAGGTGCTTCGCTGTCCTGCTTCTTCAAAACGTGACGCAGAAGGGGGTTGGTTACAAGACTATCGCTGACAATATTAAGGGTTTCGACAAGGTTGGTTGTTTGCCTAAGACAATCAATCTATCAAGGTTAGATGATGGTGTTGGCATTGAGACAACCTTCCGACAGCACCAAGCCAAATGCCATGACTCTTGTCGATTACAATTCAACAAGACAAACCTTGAGCGAACAGAGAAGAGGAAATCTCGCATTGAGGACAATACAGCTGCTTCCAAGAAGTTCACCCGTCAGTCTATAGAAGAAGCACCTCCTTCCACCAAAACATGTTTCTTCTGCGGCATGCCTCCAGTTAGAGAGACTTTACGCAATGCATCAAGAAAACAACGCACGTGTTCTCTGGTATTGCAATTGACCATGCTCATGAACAGAATAATGCCTCTGTGAAGGGTGATAGTGGAGGTGTGGGTCTGACTGAGAACCCTGCAGCACTGCGGCGTTGGATGGTGACTGGCCCTGAAATGGCACGTCTGATGGGAGAATTTGAGGTTTCAACCATGAAGAAAAATAAAACAGATTTCCGGCATCACGAGCAAACAAAACATGCACAGATGACATTCGGACGAGATATCACGTCATTAACTGCTGTAATAGAAGAGATGGGAAATCCATTCGCTGAGAACAGCAATGATTTGCTTGTACTGGATAGCAGAGACCTTGCAGATCCAGCTGTGATTGACACGTTGCGTCAGATCAAATCTCTCGGACAAGAGCAGTATGACACCTACGTCAACGAGCGCCTTGTCAACCAAACAAAGCCCATTACAGATCCAATCAAGAGAAATAACCTACTACTGTTCAGCCGGCCACCAGTGCGAGAGAAATCAAGAGCACAACTGCAGCGGTCATCACTCAATAATGGCTGTTCTCTGTTCTCCAGGTTGTACATAGCGTCGCAAATACGGAGTGGTGATCTCGATCAGTTCTTTCAACATGAAAATCAAGCGTATCCACCTGCTTTATCACAAATGGGGAAACTGCGGACAGAAACAAAGTCTGATCTGGTCGGCTGCTTGGAATATCTCGTTCCTACACAAGACCTTTCCCCCACTCCTGTCGTACAAGTCATCCTGCTTGATGGGGCTGCAATCGTTAACACGCTTTGACCGGGTTTTGCAAAGACATTTTCCGATTACGCGACACAAGTGTTCCTGCCGTACATCACATCGCAATCAGTCCCGAGACGTGTCAGGCCTTGCTCCATGCACCTATGAAGAAGAGGACACACGAATCCTACTCCACATGGATGATGCTGTTAAACAAGGGTATAACAAGGTATCCATTCAAACAGATGACACGGACGTGGTTGTTCTTGCAGTGGCATCAGCTCATCGCCTTAACATCACCGAACTGTGGATTGCCTTTGGTGCTGGAAATAACTTTCGATATTTACCGGCCCACGAGATGGCCGACGCACTGGGTCCTGATTGTTGTGTTGCTTTGCCAATGTTTCATGCCTTCACTGGTTGTGACACGGTGTCATGTTTTGGAGGCAGGGGCAAACGCACTACATGGGGCATGTGGAATGCCTATGACGAAATCACACCAGCTTTCTGTGCCTTGGCTGCTACCCCGGTGACCGTAGAAAATTGGCCGAGTCCACTGGAACGATTTGTAGTCCATCTGTACGACCGTACTAGCAGCCAGGAATTTCTCAATGGAGCGAGGAAGCAGCTGTTCACACAGAAAGGTAGAGCTATATTGACGGTCTTCCTCCGACACAAGCAGTATTTCTCCAGCACACAAAGCGGGCTGCTTACCAAGCCGGCCACTGTTGGGCACAGACGATGATCGCGACTCCGGAGCTTCCATCTCCAAGTGAATGGGGGTGGAACAGGAATGAAAATGGCGGTTGGAAAATATATTGGACAACTCTTCCTGAAGCGACACAAGCTTGTCGAGAACTACTGCGCTGTGGTTGCAAGAAGGGATGCATGGGACTATGTAAGTGCCTCAAGGCAGGACTTCAATGCACTGCTCTTTGCTACTGTGGTGGACTGTGTGCTCGTAGCTAATGTGCGACACAGTAAACATTAGGACGTCTAGTAATTAGTAAATGTTACACTTTCCATAGGACATTTTGGTTATGCACAATGTGTATACACTTATCGTGTTACATACACACGTGTTACAGGAATGCTGAACCGTCACAGACGACATAGTAAGTTTCTGCTGTTGAATGTTTCTGTTGACATATCACAAAACATGGAATCAAACAACGCAAAATAAGATAAACAAGGAGTTAAAACTGTGAGGCGTTTCGGTGTTAACGTAAACTTTTCTAAACATCAAGAGAGGGAACGACTTCTGATACTCCTCTCATGAATATAGGCTAGCTAGTAAATAGCGTTTGTTGATGGCCATTATAGAAAATAACCGCCATTTATAGTCGCCATCTTGAAAAAAGACCGATACGAATGTCCGATAGGATCAAAAGTAGCATATTTAAAATAGCAGCACGAAAAATCTTAACTATAAAGACAATGTTTTCTCTCTAGGTGGTTTAGTTCTCAAGATGTGAAGAAGTTTGGTTTTGAAAGGCGCCATCTTTAAAAATGGTTGATATTAGTATTGGAGAAGATCATATGTAACATATTTGAAATCGTTACTTTGAAAAAGTTACATTTTGACACAAATATGGCGGTTCTGACTGAAGCATTGTAAATGTGTATACAAAATTCGTTTTAGCGGACGTCATTTTTATAAAAATGGCGGATATGAAGGTCGGCAAAGGTCAAATACAAAATATTTTAATACAGTGGAATCGGCTGTCTAGTTACCTACATTTTGACCATAACATTAGCTTTCTAGGTCGCGTAGGTCATGAGATATACGGTTATTAGTCTTGTCGGCTGCCATCTTTAAAAATGGCGGATGTTAATGTCGGAGAAGGTCAAGTGTAATACATGTGAAATGGCTGACCCCGAACATCTAGGTTTCAATACCAAAAGGACTGATTTACTTGACGCAGTTACTAAGATATGAGAAAATAGGTTTACGGCGGCCATCTTAGAAAATGGCGGCCAATGCCTTTCCGGGCGAAATTGGAGATGGCCCTATATCCAAATATTTTTGTATTTATGTGTTCTACGTTTGTGCCAAATTTCACACTTGTATCATAAAACGCACAATTCATTCACATATCGGCTGGACTATATGTCAAAATCGTAAGCTGATACTTCCGCCAGCTGCGACCCTTCCGTCGTTTATATGAATAATGTCGGAAATAGTAGATATATTTGCGCGCGTCAATGTGCACAGTGGTAGATTATGGAGTTCGTGAAAATAGTGAGAAGCTGATTTTATTGTCACCAGTGTCATCACAACATCTTTGAAATCATTCTACACTTGTCATCTTCACATCTTGAGTGTTACTGTGAACATTCGCAGCACTTCTAGGAAATTAATTTATTACACACAGAATGACGGTAAAAAATATACAAATCATGTGAAAAATGACACTTCTGCAACCCAATGCATCGGAAGTCCCCAACGTCTATGAGTGCGGCTCAGCAAAGTCAACGTGAAACCTCTCACCGAGACGAAAGCCGAACAGCATCACCTTGTAACATCACATCGTGGTGAGATACCACTCCTTCCTTGGTGGCAGAGACGGGCACACGTGTAAGTTGGCAGCTTGCACGGTCTCTACATTCAACCCGCGTCATCACGAAGGCAGTCCGGGTGAGTGTGACGACGTCTGGAGGCCCCCAGTACACCTGAGCTTGTGCAGACTGGACTCTGGCAGTGGGAAGGTGGAGGTGGCCCGACAGAAGGCGGCCAGTTTGTCTCTGCGCGTCACCAGGCCGCGGAGGGTCGCCTGTAGTGACGATAGACACTGCGTCACTTCCCCCAGCAGGTTCTCCTGTAAGGACAAGCCAACCGGCTGACGACTGCATGCATACGTGGATAGCTGTGTTGGGTCGTGCACGCGTGTACCAATGGAACAGATATACAGACCACCGGTTGCTCACACAAACTTTAGTCACAACAGTTTCCTTCAGATAATCTAATAAGACTAATATACAATTACTAACTTTTGAGCATTGAAATATGCTAACTTTTTAGCATCTACCTTTCTACCACTACCATTAAATACTACAACAATAGTGTAAATATTATTAATATGCTAACACTGGGACATGATAAAATAAAACTCTCGTCTAAGGTGCCGAGGTCTATCTGCCCCATTCTATATTCATTCGCTTAACAAACCACCGGCCTAAGATCTACAAAGTAGCGGATCATTTGAAAATAACAATAAAACACTAAGGTAGTTACTCGTTGCTCATTTTTCAGTGGACAGATAGAGTTGTGAATCGTTCCCCAGGTGGCGTCACTGTATGCTAAAATCTGCCATAAATAACCCGCACACATACACATACATACATGCAGGCACACACATGTACGTGTTCACACTGACACATAATATATATTATACTAAAAACATTATCAACTTCTAAAATATGACATAGAAAAACATGTCAAGGATGAAAGAACTATAATGGAATACTAAACACAAGTTACAATAAAAGTATTGCTTTTAATATATTGAACAACGAAACATGTGCATTTAATTTTAGTTGACAAACCAAGTTCTGAGGCAACAAGAACCGAGGTTTAGTCGATGGTCAGATCCTACTCACCAGCTGGCCATCCGTGAAGTCATTCTTCTCCTTGGAGAGACTGTCAAAGTCGCCTAGCTGCTTTGACAGGTCGGACAGTATAGGCACTAGTCGGGGGATCACGTCACTCGCATATCTACAACAAAGAGAATGAGCAAGTGCAGTGCAGTGCAGTGCAGTGCAGTGCAGTGCAGTGCAGTGCAGTGCAGTGCAGTGCAGTGCAGTACAGTACAGTATACACCAATAAAATCAATCATATCACTTCCAACATCTTATCACTATTTTCTTCTTATCTGTGAACATTATCCGGGACCCTTTCTATGTTTAGAAAGTGTTTAAACACATACCTTGTTATTAGACATTTTAGTTAATTCAAATTGCTTTGATATGATGGACATTGTTTTATAATTTTTTCTTTTTAGGTTATACATTTAAAAATCAGTGTTCAATTTTTATATTAATTTAATCACTTTACATACAGTTTTAGTATTGTACATCTTAAAACGAGTGTATATTTGTGTTAATTTTTATAAGTTAGATTTTATCTATTTAATAATAATAGATTTTATCTATTTAATAATAATATACATTTATTTTATTGCTTGTACAACACATCGATCCGCTATATAAGCATTAGCGTTAGAGGAATATTAAATTATTATTACAAGCACTCTGTTTTGTCTCATTTTGCATTCTGTATGTCACATATTTAACATTTTATAGCGGGCCTAATTATGTCAAAACATTTGTTGTAGTTCTTTGAGTATATTAATGAAAACTGCCCTCGGTTAAAAAAAAATGTTATTATTATCTGGAACATTGTTGGATACTGACAGTCTTTGGTTTGTAAGTAGTAACTGACACAGTGTAGCTCTCACTTTTTATAAGCGGCGTCAATGCGCAGGAACTCTCCAACGTAAGGCTGCTGCAGTCTGGCTGCCAGTTTCTCCTTGTGTTCCTCTATTGCCTGGAAGTGACTGTTTAACTCATCCAGTTGACTCACCCGTTGCTCTGAAAAGAGTGTAAAAGAGACTAAAGAATTCTCGCAAGCCGGGATCATAGCACTGCGCTACAGTACTCCTGGCTGGCCATTTCCGCAAACCGCAGAATTATACCATTGATTTTGTCGGTCGCTACTGCGTCAGCACAAATGCCTGCCCCAATTTGGCTGGTGGGAATCCCAATATATTGACCCACTTGCATCCTAAATATTGCATGTAGCACAAGCAGCATTTGGGTGAAATAACACAAAATAATTAAGTTATATCGTATGACCGGAGCCCGACCACACTCCTCGTGAGTAATTTAATAGGTTGAGGATAAAAGAGGTGTTTTGCTAAGGGATGTGCCAGGGGTACTTTAGACTGGTACTGATGTAACCAGCCACAGTGACCCCCCTGGCATGTGAGGATGAAGTATAGTAAACAGGCTAGTTCCTATACATTGGAGTATCCAGGCCCGGGCACTGTTCACTGAAGTGATTTACATTTTACTAAGACCTATTCTCTGGAAATCATTCAGCCATGTTACAATTATTGCATACACAAGTATCCACCACTGTCTATATCCAAGTGCTCATTCACACACTCATGAACTCGAGAAATGTAGAATGAACAAACTAGTTCAAGTTTAAAACTGCCTTCATGTATACATGTATGTTTATATTTAACAAGATTATCACCATAAGTAAACCCTGAGATAGCAAGTGAATACGGAAGTCAATAAATAGTGTGATAATGGTCTGACATTGTTCAACTGATGTGTAATCCACTGTTCTGAAATATTATTTGTGTCAATTTTTTTAAACATAATTATACTCATGTTGCTGCCATTTACACAATCTGCAGATAACGGGGTGCATTAAGCTTTTTTTTCTGAAGTGGTATAACTTCAGGTAACAGATGCTAATTATGAATCATAAGATGGTGGATGACTACTCAGATACATCTTAGTGCAAAGCACCCTGGGATTGTGACGGCGATGACTTCTAGAAACATGTGGTTAATGCTACCTTTCATATCTCAGAAGCTATATCAAGTTAATAGACTACTTTTAATTACATGTAATTACATAATAAATATGGCGTAATAACTGGTACAAATTACAGTGTTGTTCTGTGAATCTTTTGACTACAATTTGGGTAGATTGATATAATATGAATAAAATGACTAGTCAGTCAGTTGCAATGGTAAAATTATCCCTGATTGGTCAGCCTCAAAACATATAAAATGGGGACATCAGAACAATATATTCTGAAACTATGAAATGAATCACACGATAATAGTAATTAATAAGTTGTCAATCACTTACCAAGCAAGACCAGGTTAGTGACATCCTGTGTTTCTTTGTCTTGTCTATGACGCTGAATTTCCAGTTCAGCCTACAGCATCAAATTGAGACATCAACAAACTATGTTACTGCAACTACAACATTAATGTGACCTTCTTGACTGGGCCGAAATTACCAGAATGATGAGGTGAACATTATTAGTAGGACAATTTTCTAATACTTTACTGATGGTTAAAGAAATGTTGTCAAAGACTGTACCTTATTTACAAGGTGGTTGTATTAGACAAGGTTGTGATTGCTTTTAAGGCATTCTTTAATATTATTGCCATTTACCAGGTGTTACTCAAAACAAAATTCCGGTATACTGTTAATTAATTTGTACATATAATGTATAGGGCTGTATATAAAATTGCCGTTATGACTACATGCACCATGTGGTCATTCCATCATGGATAACATAAAAGTAGGAGAAGATCATTAAACATTATTAATGTATAATGATGTAATGGGAAATATGTGATCAATGTTCTCGCCAAATTACCCCCAGTACCCGATGATTGAATTCCAGATGTATTGAAACTTAATCAAATTACAAAAAAATACACCAAGAAGCACACAGTGGACTTGTTAGCTTTGCATTGTGTTCGTTACCAAATGAAAATATGTCCACTGTAAGATTCTTATTATTCACCTGATCAATGTGACGTTATTTGTTTAGCTTGAGATCACCACATCAGTTGGACTAATTTCCTACACATGTACAGGATGGTTGGTGTCAATGGGACTGCTAGTATGACCACAAGGAATTCTCGTTTCCAGTCCGTTTTGAGTGATACTCAACAAGACATTACACAAGTCGTTATCGGTAGCATTTTCACAAGCCAAAAGTACTGCAGTATACAAACAAGTTGAAAATAAAATTAACTAAATCTGCATAATAGTCCCCACTGTCGGGGTGAGTTTTTGTCGGGTGGAAACCTGAAAAACTTACAGCAGAGGTTTTTGCAGTGGCTGTTATGCCCATATTATGCCTTGTTACAATGTGGAAGTTATGCAAAGGAATACATAATTCTAGTTGCTAGCCGGGGACCAGATTGTGAATGAAAATTTCATAAAAATTATATAGCACCAGGCGAGACTTGTATGCTATATTATCCAGGTTTAACTGTAAATTTGTAATACATACTTTAATAACATTAATACCAAATGACAATGTAATTGCCCTTAATACAGTTTTATTGTATTGTATGCACAGCTGCCATTGTTGGAGTAATTTTACATACTTCATATATTTTCTTTTTCATGGCATTTACTTCACTGAGGCCGACAATCAACCTCAATGATGGAATCTTCTCTTGAGCCTCTGAAAGTTGTTCCTCTCTATCAGGTAGGTTGGCCTACAAAATAATTTAATGTACCCAATTTATAAAGATGATCAGTCGATTTGCATTTAACAGGCTTATGGACACGTATGCTTCTTTCAGTAACAATTTTAATTAACTTTGAACTAAATATGCATTTGTAATTACCAGTACTGCATTCCTTTTATGTTCTTCCAATTTTGTGAATACAGTATAAGTTGCACATTCACTAGTACTAGAATGTGTACACTACGGTAAATAGCCAATGGACAGTCAATTATCAAAGAAAGTGAATTAAAGTAAAAACTAATGCATGCAACCGAAAACGTCGATTGCTAAAAATTACAGTGACTGTATCAGTCATGACTATCAGCGATTGTCACTGGGTGTCTGATGAATAGGCCTTTTGGAATGGCTCAAGAATGCAGGACAAACGAAGTGCAAATGTCATAATATTTTTGGAAGTTGGTCTGTTATTGTGGCGGAACGTTCCGTCTGGACACGATTTAGTATTTACCAGCGTGTGCGTGACGTGACCAGTCTTCTGGCACACAAGCAGCACATTTTCGATTGCTCTAGTATCCTCATCTACCCATGGATTTCTTTCTGCTGCCGAACTGTCAAAATCGTTGAAAGACATCCGCAAAATACGTTATAATGAAAAAAATTGATAAATCGTAAACAGTTCGGATCCGCGGTTACGTTCGCAGCGAACCTGGTGGCGACGTCGAACACTTTGTCATTCCGTAATTATCCACTGTTTGGCGCCACAGTGACACAATGTTGTTGCAGCATGAGGCCAAAGGGGGCATCCTAGACAATAATAATAATATCATTAATTTTATATAGCGCATACATATATAGCGTTCACAGCGCTATACATACTTCAGTAAAACTACAAAATTTTGTGTACAAATTTTAATAATAAAAATAAATTAATGTAATACATAAATAAAGAAAACAGTAACATAAAAATGTTGTGTAGACATCAGTAGATTATAAATAACAAAATTATAATTGTAAATAAAGCACTTGTTCTTTCAGTGTTAACAGGATAAAAATGTGAATACATTATAATAAATATAAATAAATAAATACAAATGTTTCAGCGGCCATTTAGTCGGTGTTGGTCATAATAAATAGGTGGTTCAGCAGCGTTAATAATTGATGAATGCACATTCGCCAGCTTTGTTTCGGTCTGTCGCAACGACTAGAGTGTTCCCTTCAGCGGAATGTAGTTGTCTGGCTGGTTTGTAGAATGTCACAAATGTGGTGGCGAGAGTTCAGCATTCAACGCTTTATATGCGAGCTCTGCTACTTTGCAGGTAATCCGTTGCTGGACAGACAGCCGGTGGAACGCACGCTTATTAAACACGAGTCGTTGCAGCCTGCCAATGTTCTTGGCAAAAATGCCAAACAAAAGCGAAGTGCAGCTAGTAGCCTAAGCGTGGCATAACCATTCCGTTCACATCGCGCTCTGCTGTCGACTGTGGATTTGACCGATGTTGCGTAAGTGCAGTGAGCAGGTACTAATTGTCCGAGAAGTCTGCGCCGTCATGTCTAGATGTTTATTTAAGTATACTCCAAGATCTTTCACACATTCAGCAGCATAGATGACTTCTGACCCAATGTACACGTGCAAGCCAGCGACCAAATTAATGAGATGCCGACCTGGGTACAACCGGCAGCACCTAGGTTTTAAAAGGAAATATTTTTAGCGCTATATCCAATCATCAGGATTGTGCACTCCAATCGAACATCATTTCAGTTAAATTAAGCCGCCTGTGACTTATATACTCTGGGGTGCATTGCCTATATTCGCAGTACTGTGGATATGCTGTCTTACGGGTTCTTTTTTAATTAGCAAAGCTCCTTAGATCAAGCTAGGTCCTGTTTTCACAAAATTCTCCCTAGAAGCGCTGTGGCTCAGGGGTAGGGCGTCGGACTCTCGACTATGAGGACCCATGTTCGAATTCTGTGCTGCGGTGTTAAAACCTTGGGCAAGTTTTTTCACTCTACATTGCTCCAGTCCACTCAGCTGTATAAATGAGTACCTGGCTATAGACAAGTGGTGGATATGTGTACGAGCAGCCTTCGCGCATTAATTGTAGCATATGGGTGGAGAGAAGTTCAGATGGTGTTTGATTGAACAGGTCTGTCAGGGAAGTAATGTGTAAAGCGCTTTGAGCAATCCTGCGGATTGGATACTGCGCTATATAAGAACTTACCTTTACTTGTTTTTACATATAGAAACTGTCAGAAACCCTGAATGCTTGAATGACCGCTTCTCTATCATTCTCAATCCATTGGACACATTCATAGGCCGGTTAAAGCGGTGGACAAAGTATTATAATTAACCGAAAATGAAGACACAAAATACATGGATCAAAGTTTGCCAGCAATGCGGAAGGTAATCCACACATATTTTCCGCAATTGGTTCGAACGATTAGTTCGTGAACCTTTGCTATGTTGAAGCCAGGTGTAGACATAAGATTATACGTTGAATTTGACTGTGATTGATGTACAGTTTACGGTATTAATGTTTTCCTCCACCCACCTGTCTCTGTGAAAAAAAGATTCTCCGTGTTATTCTGTATGAAAACCAAACTGTGTGTGAACTTTCAAGTCTGTCAGTTCAAAACTCTTCCTCAAATTGATGCCCTGGTATCAATGGGCAAGCTCAACAGGTATTCAATTTGCGGTAATTGCTTAACCATACTCGATAATTGGATTATTCTATTAATAGTTGTTTACTTCCTACTATAAGAGATTTTTATGGATATGAATTGAGAATGGTGTTTCGAATATAATAGGGCATGCAATTGCAAGTGGTTTTAGCTTCCGGTCAGTTTTTGAACGATAAATAACAAGACCATACTAACACACAGCTCGTTGTCTGTAAGCATTCACATTGATGTTATGGTCTTGGCTGTGTTTGTTATAAGTCAACTACCAACTGGATGTGAACTGTGACTAACATTCGGATCTGGCAAGAGTTTCGCTACTTGGCAGCCCACCAAATAACAATCCTGCCACGAGCTGATCTCTTATGGCTACAAGAGTGGTTGCAAGAAGGCTGCACTTCAGTGCACAGTTGTCTGCTTTTGTGAGGGGAATGTGCCACCTGACTCTAAGATCTCTCATTTACGCAACGATTAAAGTGCCATGCCGTGAAAACAGTAGCTTGGGATGGCCAAAGTGTTCTATGCCAGTAATCATTGACAGCCACTTTGGAATGAATCTGCAATGACACAATATGCAGATTTCTTCTAAATATTTTACGCTGTATATGTAGCAAATTTGGCGCTTTTACCACAAAATGAACAGTAGATTAACTATGCAGCCCCAATATAAATGTGTATTTTGAGATAAATTTAAAGATGGAGGAAGTTGTGTCAACAACGAGCGTAATTGTTATTGTTTTGAATCTTCAGTTAATTTTAGTTTTGCCCGTGAAAACCCTTGCATGTTTAACAGCAGAGAGTCAGATTGTTATTATTTCAGTGCATCCTATCCAGACCATAGTACACTACTCTTGTGTATGATTCAGGTTAAACGACACCCCACAGTGCATTGAACGGTTACCTAATAAACTCTTACCTGGACGGACGTCAACGCACACTTGTAACATAAGCACACTCACACATCCAAGCAACGACCAACGTTCACACCCACGGTATCATACAAACATATATATATATATATATATATATATATATATATATATATATATATATATATATATACTCACGCACACACACGCAAACACACACACTCTCTTTCATTCACACACGCGCGCGCACACACACACGCACACACACACACACACACACACTCGCACGCACGCACACACGCATGCATGCATGAGTGCATGCCGCTATGTTGCATACCCAACGGGTAATTAAGTAGATTAAGTAAATCCACGCAAGGATACACACTCGTTTCTACATATAAGAGTCGTCTATGCACCAAGGTAATTGAACGTCTCTAGTATTGGCACGATCATGTTGTGATAGCATTGTCTATGTCAGAAGTCACTTTACAAAACGTCATGTTTCGAATGTTTCGGTGTTATACTTAAGGATGTACTTGAAGGACTCTTTCGTAGTTGCATAACTGTACACTTCACACCAACGTCCGTAAGTTGTAATCATTTGCCATATGGAATTTGGATTATATTGCCTGAAGGACATGCAACGAGCGATTCTATTTTCTAGTGTTGTTTAGGTATTCAAATATTAGGTTATTTAACATTCAAGAAATACCACCAATCTTGCAATTTAGCTACAAAATCTCATGAGATTTTATCCCGAAGTGGTCGTGGTGGTCATTGTAGGTTATTCTAATGTACCACGCTATCAGTCTGAGTT
>JAODUO010000087.1:445000-452500 GCA_025642075.2 Ridgeia piscesae | reverse complement strand
TGAAACGTATTTAGTTACACACATTGACTACGCACCACGCATGGGCGCACATACACGCGCACACATACACACAAAATCAAACCATTTACTCATTATAAGAAAACCCCTTTAATACATTCAAATATATTTTACTGTTATAGATGTGTGTAATTGTGCTCGTGTTGTGTGTTGTGTGCGTGGTGTGATAGAATCCAGCCTCTTTGCAGATCACATATAACCGTTAGCTCAAGCGTTACCTTAAGCAATAAATAACCAGTGCATATATCTTAAAGTAGTGCCGATTATCCATCCATTTCAACGTAACTTTATGTTGAACAGTCATGCTTCACGTGTTTTATGATCATGTGTTCTTTACAACTGGATGTCCAACACACCAAAGTACTACAGTAGTAATGAATACTTAAGTTATACGCATTTTATATGATATATTTTGTAGGCAAACTCGATTGTTGGTGGCGTGGATAAAGCCTTCCAGTTGGCCCAAAGCAATGGCAGACTAATCTGGGCAAAGTAAGTAAGTCTTAGTGTAAGTCAATCTGATCATACACTATCGAAACAATATCATTGCTTTAAAACGATGCAATTCATTCGATCTCTCTCTCTCTCTCTCTCATTTTCACTCGCTTATAAATATATATATATATATATATATATATATATATATATATATATATATATATATATATATATATATATCTTAAATTTTATTACGACAAGCTGCAACGACGAGAACAAAATGTTACTGCCGGATTGGTGGTTCCCTGCGACAGATGATCCACATCAAGCGGATTCTCAAGAAACTACTCTGGTTCTCCGTGAAGCAATGCATTCATTACGCAATTCTGCCACTGACCTTTCGTACTCAACGCAGACTGGCGCCATCTTACATCACCGACCAACTCCGCAAACAAACAGCTACCCGAGTGTTGCTACAAAAAATATTTATATGCGCTGCTATCTCGCAGCTGATACGTTGACATAACTTTCTTGGTTTCTACCCCTCGACAGTGGAATGAAATTCAAAGCGAGTTAAAAACAACATCTTGTCTTGTAAATTGTACACGATCTTTGAAAACCTATCTTCTGTTAATTGCTTCCACAACGTTGGTAGGATTCTGGGGGTGGAATTCCACCCCGGTGTAGTTCCACTCCTGTCAGACTCCATATACTAAATTTCACCCCTATTGTCTTTAGTAACAGTTAATCTAATCTAATCAATCCATTCATACTATGGATGGCTAATCTAGAATCTTATGGAAAATATCACCACGAATTTATCCTATCAACAATTATCAAGCCATACTTGAGTTATAGCAAGTGCAAGATAGGATTTATGCAGAATAACACATTTCAAAGGATCAATTATAAGGATTATAAACAAATATTATCAATGAGGCAGAAGTACATATTACTGTCCCTTTTGTTTTAACACAAAACAAATGACCAGGGGTGGAATTACCCGAGTTGCGACAGTTTCACTTATCTTTGTACTTGTTGGATTTTTATAAATAGCCACCATAGTGATATTGACAGTTCTTATATTACTTGATAAGTACATCCAAACAGAACATTATAATTGTGGAATTCGTTGCACAGTATTTTTATAAATGTTGAAATAAAGAAAGCAGGGATGGAATTTCCCCCAGAGCTCTACCACTATTCAGTTGATCTAATTTCTTCATTATTATCTTGTTTCACACAATATTTACATATCTGTTATCAACATATCTTCAAATAATTATGGTTACGATAAATCTTTTATTGCAGGTGGGATCCAGATCCGAGGATTCGTCATACAGTCTGGGGTTTATTCTTTGGCGGCTTCTTGCATTGGTTCTCCTGCTTTGGGACTAACCAGGCCTCCGTGCAACGGTACTGCGCCACTACAAGCATGAACCAGGCCCGGAAGTAGGTATTTACCGTTGAATGGAACCGTCTTACTGTTACGCAGTTACTTAGCTTTTGCATAAACTGGTTATATGACTACTACAGTCACGCAATGATCTTAGCGTTAAGTCAATTCAAACTGGACGGTGGCGGAGTGATACAATATGATTGAAGGTGTGACAACTTTATTGCTGAGTACACCGTAGTAGGGAGGGAGGTAGGGAGGTAGGGGAGGGAGGGGAGGGAGGGAGGGAGGAAGGGGAGGAGGAGGGAGGGGAGGGAGGGAGGGGGATGTAGGGGAGGGAGGGAGGGGGAGTGAGGGAGGGAGGGAGTGAGGGAGGGAGTGAGTGAGGGAGGGAGGGAGGGAGGGAAGGAGGGAGGGAGGGAGAGTGCATATATGTATAGCGCAATATTTGGCGCCAGTGGACCAGGTAGTGATTAGTTATATTCAGTAGTCAAATATGTTTCGTTTATTTTCGGAACGATATAAATAGAGTAATACATGTGCATAGCAGAGTATATATGTACACGTCACAGGTTTGAGAATGATGCGACAATTTTGTTATTTATGGCGTTTGTATGAATCTTGCTGTTTATTTCAAACTATGGGAATAGATAATTTGGCTGGAAAGATAATTTGGCTGGAAACACTTCTTTATCAAATCAACGTGTCGTTTAGTAATGAATTCTTGTAAACATTTAAACAGTTATTGCTGGCGATTTATTAGTTGACTACGAATATCTTGATACAGAAACAATTAGTATTTTGCGATGCGACAGAAACAATTGATTTTGGTATGTCATTTAAATCTGGCAAGAGTTTGGCTAATTTGTAATAAGGTTCGGTGTTTTGGCAAAGTATATTTGACGAACAAATAATGGACAAAAGAACACATTTTAGTTCATGCAGCTTTTGTTGTGTATTTACTCGGGATTTGGGGTATCTTCTTTTTCTTCTTCCGGGTTACCGCCTAGCCTCAACATGCTGAGGATACAGGCGGGCGAACAGGAACAATCTGAAATATCTTTTTTTTCGTTTTTGGTGCAATGCAATGTATCAGAACAATAATTAGTGTATGTAAACAGTTCATGCAGCTTTTGTTGTGCATTTACTCGGGATTTGGGGTATCATGTAGGTAAGTAATATTATATTAAACATCGCAATGGTGCAGTGGCTAGAGTTTCGGACTCTCAACTATGTGAACCCGGGTGCTGCCGTGTAAAACGCAGGGCATGTTGTTTGTTCTATATTGCTCCAATTCATTCAGCTGTGTGAATGACTAAATGGTTAATGTCAGTGGTGAATAATTGTGCACAAAGACGTCGCGCATTGGTTGCAGCGTTGCTGATGCTTCCAGGAGAAGATGAGATGGCGTTTGATTGAACAGGTCTGCGAGGGAATAAGGTGTAAAACGCTTTCAGCAATCCTGAGGATTGCATACTGCGCTTTTTAAGAGCTTACCTATGTATTTTTTTAAGGTTTTTACATCTAGTTTTGAAGTTGGCAGGGTCTACAACAAATACATTTCGCTTTCATTGGTTTGTGTTTGTTTTAGGTTGCCGTTGCTGGCCATACCATCAGTGGTGCTGTCTTACGGCGTGTTCTGCTGCACTGGAGTGTTTATTGTTGCATACTATGCTCAAGCCGAGTGCGACCCAGTTGCTAGTGATCAGATCAATAACGGAAACATGGTTCGTAGCATCGTCTCACACATTACTCTTTATTTGTAAAACCAAAACTAACAAAATATATCGTGCAAATGAAAGCCTGTAATACAGCATTATAGTTTGTTTACGATCGACATATATATATATATATATATATATATATATATATATATATATATATATATATATATTATATATATATATATTATATATATATATATATATATATATATATATATATATATATATAATATATATATATATATATATATATTTATATAATAATATATATATATATGTAATATATATATATATATATATATATATATATATATATATATATATATAAAATATAATAGCGTGGATCAGGGGTAGAGCTTCGGACTCTCGACTAAGAGGACCCGGGTTCGAATCCTGTGGACAAGGTTTTTCACTCTACTTTCCTCCATAATCAACTGTATTAATGAGTATCTGGCTATAGACAGTGGTGAATAGTTGTGTATGAATAGTCTGCGCGCAAAGATAATTGCAGCGTGGCTGAAAGCTTCCCAGAGAAGCAGAGATGAACAAGTCTCCCAGGGAATAAAGTGTAACACCGCTTTGAGTAATCCTGAGGATTGGGTTGTGCGCTATATAAAAATATTATAACACACACACACGCACACGCACACGCACACGCACACGCACACGCACACGCACACACACACACACACACATACAAATTTCTTCCAGTTCTTTGCTTTGTTCTCTCCGTTGTAGATCTATGTCTTGTTGAGATGTAGGCCACAAACCAGTCTTCTTATAAAAAAAACACCGCGAAAGACAATGTTTTTAGAGTGATAATTGCATGCTGAAATATTCCATGTTGGATACCAACATTAAAGAGTAATTAAAGTTAATATAATTCAATTAATGTTATTGTCCTACAAATGACATTCGTCCAACAACTCGTGGTCTCGTATATAACAAATTAAATATAGACAGACATATGATGTGCTGCCGATGTGCAATACAATTTAGTAGCTTATTGTGCAATGCCATTTCACACAAAACGTTATTAATAATGTTTTAGCTTCTACCGGATTTCTTGAACAAAGAATTTGCAGCCGCCACCGGTTTCCGTGGAGTGTTTCTCGCTATACTGTACGGTGGCTCCCTTAGGTGAGTGAAGATTTATGGTCTGCTTACAGTTTTGAACCCTGTTTGCGGAGATAAAATATTCCTATTTTACATGATTAAAATTCGACCTTTTTATGTGTAGTATACCCAGACATAGAATTACATGAATTAATTATTTCCATCAGAATTTTTTCAATTATTTCCATCAAAATTATTTCAATTATTTCCATCAACATTTTCTAAATGAGTCATATTGATGTCACCCGGTTGAATTGTTCTTGTAGTGTATACATCTGGAAATTCATTTACATTTTGTTGAGACCATCCCATATATTTTAGATGTGATCATGAGTTGTAAAATGCATATCCTTTTAAGGACAATAAAGTAAAGTGAAAGACAATTAGATTTTAAAGGTTATTAAATCAGATTTCACTGCTCAACATTACCCAATCTCCCTGAGAAATGCTGCTTCACGTACCGTGGTCTCAGTGAATATTATATGAGCAGGAACTGAGCAAGGCAGGTCACAAATGTGCATCTTGAATTCTGTTTTAATTTCAACCTGTAATATCCTATGCAAATATTTGCCTCATCTGTGCCTTATTGACTTAGTGCCACGTTAGGTTTGACTCATGTGTACATTACAGTTCAATGTCGCCCAACGTCGTCTCGTTTGAACGTTACACGTCATTCAAATGTAAAATCGGCGCCCCATCTGAACGTTAAAGCGGTGTGTAGTCGTTCGATGAGAAATCGTCATGTTAGCTTAACATTACACCAAAGTGACCCGTTGTCACACACTCAGAACGTATCATTCTGGGACATATGACACATTTGTCTGTTTTAGTTCCATGTCATCTGCGCTGAGTGGGGCAGCGGCAAATATTTGGGAAGACTTCCTCAAACCGGTCATTCCAAGTATCGACGAACGAAGGGCCACCTGGCTTAACAGAGTAATTGGTGGGAGAGCAAATTATTAACCTTCCCATCACACCAGCCTAGTGCTAATAGTGCTAATAATCTGTCCCAAACTAATACTGCCTTCAGTCGTTCACATGAATGACATGCGTGTGAGATACGCGTTTTCCACTGAAAACAAGTTGGTGTATTTTGCTAATTGAAGCGAGAGAATAAACGTAATACACCAATATTACATCAACACATCAATGCAGTAAGGAACGTAAGCGACTGACAGAGCTCAAGGGCATTTCAGCCTGTACGCGAAGGTCACGTGTTATAATGTTGAATTATGCGTGACCGTCTTCATAAGAAATAAGGTTATGAGTATGTTGACTTACTATACAACTAAACCATGATCCACAGGGATTTTCGTGCTTTACTCAAAGTGTGATCGTATCGATGTATTATGTATTATTGAAATGTAAATTAATTGCACTATTTGAGTTGTATTTGCTAATGTGGCATGTGCAGTTTCAGGGATTCTTTTTAAATGTTACAATCTTTGTAATGGATATGAACAATGTTTCATTAATCATGTTATCATAATTATGTTGTGTCATTCTATGCCTACATTTCATTATAAATATGTTTCATTAATCATTTATCATCCTGATAACATATTGAAAAAAGTTCTCCGCATATGCGGAGTTTCTAGTTTATACTATATATGTGTAATGCATGGCCATGAATATTCGGTTCAGTTCGCCAGACTTCGGTTTTATAGTTAATAGTGTTTAATGTCAACAGTTCACTGCGCGGGCATTCATATTCATTATAATAAGGCTGTACAATGAATCACCCACGTGGCAACACGCTCAAAGTAATTGACATAAACACAGGTATGTATCGGCTTGATGCGCGGAAAACACCCAAGTTATGCACTGTTTCAGTTATCGTCCTAGGCTTACTGTCGACAGGGTTTGCGTTCATCGTTGACCAGTTTCCGGGTTCCATTATTCAGGTGAGTGGCATGTCAACGCTAACTCGGGAAGTTGTTCAAAGTGAGTTCCTTAGCGAATGTCTAATGTATTAGCGAATGTCAGGTGCATGATATTTAATCAAATACTTAATCACTTAATCAATCGGCCGACCAATTTGTGCGTGTGGTTGTGTGTGTGTGTGTGTGTGTGTGTGTGTGTGTGGTGTGTGTGTGTGTGTGTGTGTGTGTGTGTGTGTGTGTGTGTGTGTGTGTGTGTGTGTGTGTGTGTGTGTGTGTGTGTGTGTTATGTGCCTAAGTGTGTGTCTAAATGCGGTATCTGGAATTGACACACGACATTAACTCCCCTTAACGTGTCTGATAGGTGACTACACAGATACTGGGAGCGCTGAGCGGTCCAGTGTTCGGCATGTTTATGTTGGGCGGCCTTTTCAGGAAGACACTGGCCATGGTAAGCCATTTGTGTCGTTTCCTCTTTCGCTATCAGTTATATTGCTTATGGGAAACCTTTTTACTTTTTTTACAAATAGCTTTTTTGCTGTCAATTGCACTCACCAATAGTCAAACAATCATAATTTATTTCGGCACAGAATTCACTAACGCGTTCCAGAAATTTCACCTACGAAAAAACGTCAATGGCCAAGAGTGACATATGTTATAACTACTGCTGCCGCTGCTGCTGGTACTACTACTGCTACTACTACTACTACTACTACTACTACTACTACTACTACTACTACTTACTACTGCTACTACTACTCTATTACTACTACTGCTGTCTACTACTATTACTACTACTCTACTACTACTGTTACTGCTACTATTACGTACTACTACTACTACTACTACTACTACTATTACTACTACTACTACTCCATCTACTACACTGCTACTACTGCTCTCTACTACTACTATCTACTATTATACT
>JAODUO010000087.1:382500-440000 GCA_025642075.2 Ridgeia piscesae | reverse complement strand
ACATGCTTGAAAGGACAAGTCTACAACTCAGCAATGATACACGGCGCGGAAACATGGGCACTCATCACCCAAGCAAAGAACAAGCTAGCAGCCGCACAAACAAAGACGGAAAGGAGTATGCTAAACATCACATACCGGGACAGAAAAACAAACATCTGGGTAAGAGAAAAAGGCAATGGTCACAGACGTGATTGAACAAGTCAGTAGGCGGAAGTGGAGCTGGTCAGGGCACGTCAGCCGGACGATCACCACTTGGAAACCCTACAAAAGGAAAAGACCTAGAGGAAGACCGACTAAATGTTGGAGAGACGAACTAGACGACTACTGGAAGGGTACCATCTGGCAGAGGATAGCGCAAGATAGGCAGATGTGGAAGCAGCATGTTGAGGTCTTCGCCCAACCTCGGGACACTGTGGCTGCACAATAATGATGATGATGATGATGATGATGATGATGATTATAATATATATATATATATATATATATATATATATATATATATATATCGTTTACTAATTTAGATAAACATACATTTAAGTGTTAGTCAGGTAAACAGTAACTATAATCGTTGTCTAATCGTTGTTGGTGGTTCTATTCGCCCAATGCAGACAAATGGCTGCCTAATTGCATTAAATAGTTTTTATATTCGCCGGCGTGGTAAAACGGGCGTAACGTGCTTAAGTGCGACGATGTCAACTGCGCACTCGGCTTCAACATAGAACTGCTTTCGTGGTAACATAGTCATAACACTTGATTTATGTTTGAATTATATGCCATGTATGTAGGAACTATTAACGTTTCTCGTACATTGCACTGCACCTCGGAACTTTGCATTGATTATCAACTGAGCCCTGATGTGGTTGTAATTGCCTACAACACATGTCTCGATATTTTAAGTTAGCACACTTTTATAAGATAATACATTCTTTGGCGAATCGCATTTAAACAAACCTGCCAGGACAAACCCTCGTGCATTGATAAACTGGCTATAATTCTTTGTGATCGACATATGATCGGAAACGTTTGATTCATAAAGTCAAAGTACCCTATGACATAATCTGGAGTGACACTCAGCTAGTGTTCAGTAGAGATAAAAAACGGGTAGGCAAAAAAGTCAATTGGGGCTAGACAGGCAAACATTATAAAACTCACAATTACTTTAAACAACTTTATTACACTTGAAGACCAACTTATTCCCTTCATTTAGCACCAAATTATACTGACTTAATCCTAGCGGTGCAGTTTTTAGAGATTGTCAAAGAAAACCTAATGTGACCGGCAAACTTCCGTGATCGAAATAAATTAAACAACAATTAAAGACCCTTTTAATATCTCAGATTAACTGCAATTTTTTTCTAACTAGCCATGATATGTATGTTTAAAAGTACAGAAAATGAATAAGCACATTAAAGAATCTTTAAAATTATATGCTAATCAACTTTCACCGATGACTGAAAATAGCGCAAATCTTTGGAAAACACTTTTGACTTTACCCTTGCATACTCAAAAATGCTCTCTTACACATGAAAGTCACTCTACATAATCTACGACATATCTACTTTACAAAATATCTGGTCCAGAGCACTCACAAACAGCACCGTTGTCTCATAGCCGACATATACAACGTCATATAAAATTGCGTAAAAATCACGGACGTTTGTTACTGGTATCATTTACTTAAGACACTTGTATGAGTACTAAGCATCTTCATATCATCTCAAAACGTCTTCTACATGTACAAAAGAGGTTGATATTTGGTTATAGCTATACAAGTATATATATTTCGACCATTTCGACCATTCACTGTATGTGTCATGACTTTGAAAATTAAAACATTAATTTTTTTAACTTTCCCCAGGTTACAAGTGCTCTCAAATACAACAGAACCTCTTATATAGCCTTAATGTACAGGGCCTACCGGGTACTTGTTTACTATTAGTTTTAACAGTAATAAAGACCTTTCTAACATTTGCAGGTGAACAGTATGCCTGCTTACATAAAACTCACGGACGTTTGCATAAAAATCACGGACGTTTGTTACTGGTATCATTTACTTAAGACACTTGTATGAGTACTAAGCATCTTCATATCATCTCAAAATATCTTCTACATGTACAAAAGAGGTTGATCTGTGCTTACAGCTATATACAAGTATATATTTCGACCATTCACTGTATGTGTTATGATTTTGAAAAATAAAAACCCTTTTTTTACTTTCTCCAGATTATGTGTGGTCCCACTTATACAAATATATCACAGAACCTCTTCTATACCCGTAATATACAAGGCCAACATGTTTACTATTAGTTTCAACAGTGAAAACGATCATTCTGCCAGTTTCAGTCACCTTCTCAGTATATTTAAATAAAAATCACGGACGTTTGTTTTCATTTCGACGCCAGTTGTAAGGCCAATACACAAACTGGAGTGAAACTTTTGTTCACGATTGAAGAATGTGGTACAAGAAACGAGAAATGCTATAGGAAATAGCTAGAAAATTATAGTTATATGCAGGAGAGGTAAACATTTTGAACAAACGTCCGTGATTTTTATCAGTATAATTCTGTTCATGTTCAACCCTAGCCAAGGGAAGTGGGTGTAGCTAAAACTTTTTCCACCCACAACAAAGCAACAACGTACCCTTGTCCATAGGTGGTAACAATACAATAATATGGCGCCCACTTTCTTAACATGCAAATTGGGCTATTGAAATATAATTCAAGGACGTTTGTTTAACTAAAATTTCTCATTAGAATGAGAATTGAAAAAATTGTGCCGGCCCAAATCATGTTAAAATGTCATGGAAATGTAAACTGTGTCCACTTACTAGACAAATAATAAGTTTGGGATATTCTAACTTTACATTACTTGAAATAAGATACATTTAAAAAATGAAGAAATTCTCAAAAATGCATTTCCCCCACTTTTTTCTAATTTATAGGCCAATAACACAAATAATTCTCGTCGGACTTATACAAATTTAAATTTTTCTTAAAGCCCAAACAATTCTCTATTGAATGATACTAAGAAGAATTAGATTGGTGTACAGGTTTTTATTCTATACCCATGTAAAGCTGAAAAACTGTGGAAATGGTGAATTGTACGTTTTTCTAAGACCTCACCCGGAACTAGGATCACATTGTACCTTTTTTTCTTCTGCCACGTCCTCGTCGTATTGAATGTAGTAGACTTAGACTTACAGTTTCTGACAGAAACAATACCAGACATACCTCCAATAAACGTTGGCTGAGATTCATAGTGTCGTGTCAGTTTCTCGTCACTTTTATAATGTTCTGGCATGTACGACCTCAAGTGTGTACTTCAATCATAGGACACAATCATGTTTCTGATGTATATCTCGTTGAAAAAAACATCTAGCCCAGTCAAAACAACGTTCCTCGATACGTAGCTTGACAATGCGAATGTTTCAAGGTCGAGGTCACCGTAATTACGTCTTTGCGTAATGTTCGCATACCTGATGGCAAGCATGACATGCGTGTGTGTATTTATGCCTTATAATTGGCAAATCCAATAATATTGGATGCTCTATATTTAATTTAAGGGTGGTTTGAGCGACACGACTGTCTGCAGGTACTAACATTATTCTGGACGGGACAGCAACTGTAATCGTGTAGGAAATGTATTACATGTCTACACAGTTGGGTATCACTTGTCTTCACTAAATGGTCATGAAGAGTTGTTGCAGGGTCTCAACATCACATCTCTCATTATTGTGCAGCCAACCTCTCACTATTTATTCACAGAATAACATTAAGTCTAACTAAGCATCTGATGTTTCTGGTATAATTTTTAATGGAGTGAATTATTTCAGAACATTATCTCTTACAATAATTTAATTTACTTAACACAAAACAGTGCATCACTGTAGTTCAGTAACAAATATACACACATGATTCAAGAAGGCCCTATATCTGTGTCAAGAAGTACAACAATAATACAAACTATATGTAAACTGATTGCATAAATGGCATAATATATGACATTGAAATAACAACGTTGGGTCAGGAGACTCCTCTAAGTCAGTAAAAGTCGCTGTCAAGGAGCCATCCTTATAAAATTACTTTAACAATATCAAGCACATCACCTAAATTAAAGTCTTACCACAAAATGTAATAAAAGTTAACAAGTATGTAGCATAGCTTACATATAATTAACGGGTTTGTCTTTATGATACTATTTATGTGTTGTATAAGGTTGAAATTAAGTTAACATGTGATTGTTAGTTCTTAATCTTGCATACATATATAGCAATTTTGCTTTGTACATATTACTTGATAAGTTTGCAAAAGTTAGTTTCACATAATTGCTAAATCCTCGTGAACTGTATACTGCTTTTCTTGTATAGTTTGTGCTCGACTCTTGTATCATGATTAAGTACCTGGTAATTAAACATTATTTTCCACTTTTGGAAATAAAATGGTAGGTCATTGTGTAAAATTATTTATAATAAAATTTCAATTGTTGAAACTTAAGGATATCATATATTTTTTTAAAGTTTATTTTGTGTACTGTTTCTGCATGGGAAATATAATAGCTTAAGGTATAATTCTCAGGGTTTTTAAGTTTTACTATTATGTTTGATTGAAAACCCCATGTCACAATGCAATAATTAATGTGTGGCACTATTAAGGAGTGATTAACATTTATTTTATGTTAATCTTTCAGTTTGTTTCAAATACCTATTTTTAACAAGCATTTGCTATTTATCAATGTTTTTTCTGTTTAAATTTGTGTCTATAATTAAACCCCAAACACTGAATTGACTTGACTGAATTGATTTGTCTTTGCTTTTTGAAATATCATATATTTAGATCAAAGAAGAATCATGGCCAGTTCTCTTTATTTATATCAAGGACATACCTAATACTATCAACTCCACAGTCCACCTCTTTGCAGATGACTGTGCCTTATACAGGGAAATCAACAATCAGTCAGACCTACAATAACTACAGAAAGACCTAGATAAATTAACAAAATGGGATTATGACTGGCAAATGCACTTTAAGCCAATAAATGTTTGTTGTGTGTGTGTGTGTGTGTGTGTGTGTGTGTGTGTGTGTGTGTGTGTGTGTGTGTGTGTGCGTGCGTGCGTGCGTGGTGTGCGTGCGTGCGTGCGTGCGTGCGTGCGTGCGTGCGTGTGTGTGTGAGGCATCAATAAATCAATTGATCTTTTGAAGGATCACTATTTTCTTTCAATCAAAATGCAAAGTTACCTCTCTTTCTTGTGATGTGTTCATAGGGGACAGAAGTGGAAGCATTGGTGCCTGTAATGAATTTAGACAAATCGTGATTAACTGTTTGCCGTACATTATGCACGTAATGTAGTGGTGAGAACATAGTTTGTCAGAACTAATTCCTGTACCATTCTGATGTAGTACCCGATTGTTGATTATCAGTGCATTTCAAAGCCTAAAATTAACAACATTGTTATATTGGTGCCTGGCATGTAAGAACTGACTTCCTTGACAATTCTATGTTTGGAGAGATAAAGCATTGGTGAACTGGTGCCTGAAATGCATTTAGACAAAACACGAATGATTGTTTGCAATACATTTTGCATATAATTAATGTTGGTACACATTATACAAGTAATTTTATAATGTACTAATACAGGGGTTAAAATCGTTGTTTATAAGTTATATTAGTTCTGAAATTAACGGAATAGGTGCATGGATTGTATTTAACGGTTGAAGTTTATAAATAGTTGTTTATTTGTTCTGGTTTCAGGGTTAGTGGTTTTCAAAGCATCTGTATTACGCTAATGATATTGCCTATATGAGTAATAAACATTCATAATTACCAGTATCCAGACACCCCAGAATTCTTCCATCACTGATATTTCTTTGATATCACTGGCTGTTCCAATTAATAAAGTCAATCCAGTGCAATGCTCACCTAGTATAGAACAAAATTTATGTAATCTGTAATACTAATAAAATGTATCAATGTCTTATCTGTAACAAATACATAATTCATTGCTGCATGTAACATATTGCATTATATAATGTAGTATTTAGTATGCTGTTACCTCAATTTTATTATTACAAGTTAATCACGTCCTCTGTATAAACTACACCTAATGTGCATAAATCCACCAACATCTTAATTTTTGTTCTTAATACTGGTTCAAATAAATTAAACAGGAGATACAAATTACACACATATGTTCTCATGTGTAAACTACACTAGCCTCAGTGCACAAATCCACCCACATATTCATTTACAAAGGTAATAAACCTAAATAAATAAGTAAAATACATAAATAAAAGGCCTCAGTATAAACTACACCTAATATGCATAAATCCACACACATCTTAATTTTGAAAAGTAATAAACATACTGGTTCAAATTAAACACACGTTCCCATGTATAACCTACACTAGCCTCATGTGCACACACACTATAAGATCTAACACATGTAGTATTGGGTTTACATATATGCAATACCATTATACAGAACGTACAACCTAAAATACATCATATAGAACCAATGGCTTCAATTACCAAAGTAAAGTAAACAAACCTTATAAACCATAACTACACAAAGCATGTTAAAGATACAAATTATTTCCATTTATAAAAAATCCGATCACATCAATTCCAAACTAATAGTTCAACCAGAGATCT
The DNA here is from genome assembly GCA_025642075.2 of Ridgeia piscesae. NCBI lineage: Eukaryota > Metazoa > Annelida > Polychaeta > Sabellida > Siboglinidae > Ridgeia > Ridgeia piscesae. Next base: position 433,352 of record JAODUO010000087.1, on the reverse strand, counting down.
TGTTAACACAGCCTTGGAATGTTTCTATATGTCCTCACAATGCAAGACCTGCCGATAAAACAGAAACTGGGACAATTTACGACTGATTCATCAAACTTTCACACACAGCAGGGTTAACATGAGGGGCAATGTTGTACACCATAATTCACACAAGTTGTTTTAGTAGTGCTATAAAGGCACAGCTATCACATCCTACGTATGAGCAGCTGTGTGGTGACAGTAACCGTACCATCTCTTCTCAGAGGCACTGCCACTGCCTTTTGTCTTTGACATGGTTGTGTTCAGTACTGGTGCCTCGGCAAAAGATGCAAGAACAATTTCAATAAATATTTAATTGTATATAACCTTAACAAAATATATTGTTGTGGGTTAAATTTCATTTTGTTATAACCCAGTGAAATTTTATGAGTAGTCGTACCCCTTCTTTATTATAGGCTCATACGGTGTTATTTTAATTGTGGTTTGAACGCTCAGTGCGTTTTAATATTCATCAGTCAATATAAATAGTTTAATGTTACAACAGTATGTACCTTAGCGCACCTTCGATGCCTAAAAGACGCACCGATCTGCATCACCGACGACGACTTGCACGGCTTATCGCTCATTTCAAACCTCTAGGCTCTGGCCTAGGATAGCTAAGGCTAGGCTAGGCTAAGGCGGCTATCGTAACAGAATCAAGTATCAAATGTTGGTAAAGATACAGTTATAATGGCATAATTGAGGTGGGTCCGAATTCTACATAAGTGCCGAATGAAATAGGCGATTTTGTATATCGGTATACTTTGCAAACGATTCTTCACACATTGGAAAAATCGGCATGTTTTGGTTGATGTGTTCGACTCGCGTAATTGACCTTAACGTTAATATTTTTTTTTCTGTTCTTTTTCAAGTAGTTTAAATATAAGACACACGTATCTTTGGGGTATTATCTCACGACATATCCATCAGATGGCTCCACTTGTTTTTTGATCACCGAGCTACGCGTAGATCACATCGGGTTTTGCGAGTTTAGTTTCTTAATTTTATTCTTTACATGAAGAATATAAATGATTTTATTTTGCAACCCAGTGTGTGTATATGTACATAAGTTAAAGATAACAGATAATAAGTTTGGCGGCTGAAAGATAGGTCAGATAATAAACAAAAAGATCGATGCGTATGGCCACGAATCCGCACGATGCCGATAACTCCGGCAAGGCATCTAGGCACGAATCGAATTTGAAGCCACTGAATATTCGTATTCGATTCGACATTCGATTCGTATTCGAAATTTCGAAGATATTCGATTCGATATTCAATTCGTCCCATTCTTCACACACACACACGCACGCACGCACGCACGCACGCACGCACGCACGCACACACACACACACAGTGTGCGATTTAAAGTTTGGTATCGGGCGTAACAATAATCGTCACAGTTTGGTATCGGGCGTAACAATCGTACAATAATTCGGCGACAACAAATGTATATGTTCTCAAACCCTGCCTGTAATCATTTCTGAACTGGGGTCATCGGAACATAACATGGTTTTGCGTAAGCCCAAAGTGAAAACAATCGATTGATACTGGATGCGTGACACGGCCATAAGGTGTATGAGGCCAAATAAAACGCCACATTCAAAATGGCTTTATCAGCCATTAAATGCATGGGAACCCCTATTTAGGCTTGATTCATGTGCAGATCAGTATTCATATTATCAAACATTTATTTGCAACCTGATGGAAATATATGCTTTCCTACTAAAATTGTTACGATGCATACGGCTGATAAACCATGGGTCACAGACTGGTTCAGAGACTTAGTTCGTAAAAGACAGCGAGCTCACATGAGTGGTGATTTGAATCAAGCAAACATATTGCGTAATAAGCTCAATCGAGCCGCTTCGAAACTTCAGTATAATATTTACCAAACACAGATTGCAGCAATGCATGAATCGGGATCCCACGATTGGTGGAAGCATATGAATACAATAATGGGACTTAAAACATATGGCAATTCATGCATGCAAGGTGTAACTAACAAAACAACGGATGGTTATTGTGGCTTACTGGCCAATACAATGAATGATTTCTTTGTGTCTGTGAGTAACCATTTGCCTCGGTTAAATAAGAGTCACAAGGTGTTCACCGTTAACGAGGAACTGCCGGGTCAGGCTGTGTTAAGCGTATGTACAACTGTTAAAGCCTTGGAGTGTGTTAAAGCCAACAAGGCTACTGGGCCTGACAATATTCCATGCAAATATTCTCGCTCCTCCATTAACTGCTAGTTCTAACAATTCACTAAGAGAAGATGTACTCGATATGGAATGGAAAAAGGCCAATGTAATACCGTTGCCAAAAAACAAACCCCCTGTGTCGATTGAAAAAGACATTATACCAATTTCACTAACTCCAATAGCTGCCAAGGTGTTTGAATCAATAATAATGAAATGGGTGGATGAAACAATTGAAGGTGAAATTGATGCTAAACAATTTATAGGAATGAGTGGAATGTCCACAACAGACGGTCTTGTCGAATTGGTTCACATGTGGTATGTCTTTATCCACCCATCACATTTCCCCCAAAATGTGTTTGTGTTAGCATCGTAACAGCAGCCAGGACTTGTCTCTGACACTGAGGTAGGGAGGGTCCTTTCACCATGATGCTGTGTGCATTCATCATGTTTGGCAATCGGTACTGTTGCCATCTATCCATCTGGCTTTTCGCATTGCGAAAGTTATTCCCTGATACCAGGAAATATTTTATTTTACTAGATATATCTTCCTGGGCCCACTTGAAATAATCTTCTGCGCAGTCTATGACTGTGACTTGCTTCCTCTTGATGGCCTCCGCAGCACGTCTTTTTGAAACCCCGCCCACTCCGTCACATGGATCTTTTCCACGACCGGCCTCGAAGTACAACCAGTCAGCTGTGATGTGAAACATGCATTGTGTTTCAACGTTTTTCAACAGCATGGTCGTGATGAAGACTTTTCTATACTGACTCGTTGGCGAATATGTAAGATCTTTTTTTCAGAATGGGTATGATCGAAGAGTATAGGAAGACGGAGCTTGCATTGTATGGTCTACACATAAGCAGGTATACATGAACACACACACACACACACACACACACACACACACACACACACACACACACACACACACACACACACACACACCCCCAACCACACCACACCACACCACACCACACCACACCACACCACACCACACCACACCACACCACACCACACCACACCACACCACACCACACCACACCACACCACACCACACCACACCACTGCAGGCTCTACCAATGTCAGTATATTGCAGGCTCTAACAGTATCAGCGTGTTGCAGGCTCTATCAGTGTCAGCGTGTTGCAGGCTCCAACAGAGTTAGAGTGTTGCAGGCTCTAACAGAGTAAGAGTAACTTTATTCGCATCGCAACATGTACAAGAACAAACATAAGCATAATAATAAATTGTCAGCATGCTGCACTGCATGGCTGTCACTTGGCTAATAGCCGTCTTCCAGTGACACCATCATCATTAATAGTATAGATATACAATACACATTTGTAGTATTACAACACAATACAACAGAAGAATTATCAAAGTAAAAATACACATATTGTTAGACATCACCAAAACTGTACTAATAAAATTAATATATAAAGTATGCAGTTTGTCAGTGTGTCTGGTGATATCTGAGATGCTTGTACCAATTACAATATAAATTAGTATAAATATGTTTTTATGTAAAAAGCATGGATAAGCATGGATGAATCCATACAAGATTTATTATACAAGTTAAACTATGAAATAATACACTAAGTAGGTGTTAGTAAGTAGCACCTTAATTGCATTCTTGACATCTAAGGTTTAAACATATTACTTGACTTTTCTTTTGTTTATAAATTTTGTTCCATATTCTTGTACACTTATGTCTAGTTTATGAGTTTTAGTTCTGAGTTTCTCATGAACAAGAAGCTTGAATTGTCTGGTTATTCTTTTATCTGTATCAATTTATTAATTCTTGTTAGGAGGTGGCATGTTTTTAGTGCAAAATCCACTAAATTAATTGTTTTGGTTACAATGAGAATTTCAGCCGGGGCAAACGCTTGGAGGAAAGTCGACGGGGTGATGTGAGATAGACGCATTATCACGTAAGTGTAAATGAAATATGCTCCGCTCGTGTATTACGCCGGCTTAGATGAATGCACAAGAGACGATGAGACTAACTAAACAACAGGAGAAGATCCAGATTTGCGAAAAACAACTTGGTAAGAATAATCGTGGGAGACAAGAGAGCTGAAAAGAGAAAATGGATGAAATGGGAGTGGAGATTGGAGTGAAGGAAAGTTCTAATAAGAAATTGGTGAGGAGCACATAGGTTGGTCATGTAGAAAAACTGGCAGAGGAAAAACTGGCAAAGGAGCAAATGCCTAGAAAGTGGAGATGAAATGGAGGTAAGGAAGACCGAAATTGGGACGGGGATTGCACTGAAAGTGACCCAGAAAGAGTGGGAGAATGTAACAAATTATAGACAGAAGAATTGGAGACTGCTGACAGAGAATGTAGTAGAGAAAAATGACAGGAAGAAAACAGACAATGGAAAAATGAAATCATGGTCAACTCACACCTGACGACAGTGATGCCAAGGAAATAATAACAAAAAATGCAATTTGACCCTAGTCTAGGAACCGGACAACTATTATTTTGAATCCTTAATAGTCAATAGCCATCATACAAATTGACAACAATGACATTGTCATTGCTCTGTCAATTCCTATGCTGCAGCCACCGACAGAAGTGGACAATTTATAATTTAATCCTATTTTAATCATGATTGTTTTTGTGAAAATGGTAGGACTGGGAGAGAAAATCTTACACAGGCAACCTGAAACCCACTGTACTTTGTGATACTATTAATCAGGCAGCCAGTTATTGAATCAGGCAGCCAGTTGTTGGTACTCCGTTCCCCACCATCCTAATTTTGTTCCGGGATTGGGGGGCCATGGCCCCCCTGGCACCCTACAATGGGTGGTACTGTACTACCATAACAGAAAAGGACTTAGTGTTTAATTATTAGTGCTGATATGAAGGTCTCTGAGCAGTGCGGAATTGCAGCATCGGAAGGAAACCAAATTCTTGGATAAATTAGGCAAAATATAACGTACAAGGAAAAAGACCTAAACTGTGTACAAACATGGGGGCATATCGCAAGACGGATATTGATATGCTAGACTGAGTACAAAGGAGAGCAACCAAAATGATATTAGTTATGAAATGCGTCTAAGAGAATGTGGTTTAACAATACTAAAGACCAGAAGATTGAGAGAAGATCAGATAGAAATGTTTAAAATATTGAATGGATATGAAAATATTGACAGAAATATTTGTTTCGGTTAAGGAAGAGAGAAGGACTAGAGGACATGAAGTTACATTAACAAAGAAGCAGTGTAGACTAGATATGAGAAAATTGTCATTGTCACAAACAACCATAAACGAATGGAACATATTATCAGCTGATTGTGTAGGTGCTAGTAGTGTCAATGTGTTTACAAATGTAATCGACATATACCCCAGAAGGGCGGGATACATTTAGATAAATAGGTTGGCTTCCTTGTCCACCTGCTTAGGTGGCAATCTTGCTCTATCTTGTTAAACTTGTGCATGTGCAGATTGCTAGATGCTGCAACTGAGTGATACAATGACGCAGTAATGAAACTAATTAGATAAGGAAAAGCGTGACTCATCAGATTACTAACATTACTACGCCAACGTCATGTACCACATGCATATCTGAAAGGCATAACTTTATATTTGTCTCATACTCCTTTCGATTGCATTTCACCAATTAAATTTAATGTTGGAGATTACATGGACACATTGTCGCGTGTGTATGTTGTTACGATTTTCAATGTCAGACCAAATGTGACTGCGATGACAGCGTTATGACAGAAAGGAACGGACATATCATTATTGGTCCCGACTCTGCCGGATAGACAAATAACTATGTTGAGGAAAACGGAGATTTACTTCTGATATGTATTCGACATACCATGTCTTTAATGTTATACCATATAAATGTATACCTTAGAATTTACCCTATAACGTGTATAATTATCGCCACCCCTGACACTAAATTCGCCACGTTGTAACTCAAAGTTCCGTTCGAATAATTCCGAGGAAGGTCATGACCTATTGGGGCGGAGTTGCAAATGTTGACGGTACGCAATCAGTACCTCTTCCGTGGACACCAACCATTCTTCGAAATATGTAAATTGTATTATGAACTGTCATAAATATTAAGTATGTTATTGTATTTGTTAAATTAACTTTGTTTGTGATCAGATTACTGCAATGATTACTATCATCAAGATATGCGTTAGTTCATTTTCAATGTTTAATTTTTCAAAGCGCCTACCACGCGTCAGAAGCCGACGTGCATTGTGTTAACGAGTCAAGGTACTAGGCCCTATGTCATTTCTTTCGTACAAACTAAAATGGTTCATTAAAACATACTTGCGCTGTCGATACAACATATGTAATAAAATAACTGTACAACAACAAACAGAGCGCACACTCACTTTATTTATACAACCAAACGACAAAAAATAACGACGCGACAAACGAAATACAAATGCGATGACTTGGTGCTGGTGTTGACCACGCTGTCGCAGTACAAGTATTTATCGAAACTCTACAGGTAACGTCGATTTTTTCCGTACACGGTTAATATCCATTCTCCTTCCACAATTGAAGTATCACGTAGCATGCTACTCTAGAAAACACCAACGGGTTACTGAACAGCATTGTATTCACCATCAAGAGTTCCAACTGGTACTGCCGCTGCTTTGTCTTGTTCCCTTTGTAATGTGCGTTTTTGGCAGTGATCGGCATTGCATGTTGAAATATAACATTATCGATTATCTGCGGCGCGAAGATTCCCAACGCGGGCGATACGGAAAATACAGTCTATTTACTCCGCAGTCTGACGTCACGTGACAATTCACCCAATCGTTAAACACGAACTTCTGGATCCATCTCTTTTGTTTACCTTTGCCGCGCGATAGGATAATGTAGTCGGGCCTCCAATGTGAGGCCATGCAAAATATGCCGGCGCCCCTGGTCCCGAGGGAGATCATCATGCAAGGAGCCTTTTTGAAGCAAACGGCGTGGAACTTGTAGTGTTCGATCCTACAAGTACATATATTATAATATTACTGCTCGTATGTGAACCGACTGCACCTAGATAACACGCTATAACTAGCAGGCAACTACGATATAATATATATATATATATATATATATATATATATATATATATATATATATTATATATATATATATATATATATATTATATATTATATATATATATATATATATATATATATATATATATATATATAAAATATATATATATATAAAATATATATATATATATATATATATATATATATATATATATATATATATATATAAATTTAGTATATATGACGCGGCACGCCAAAACCAGGCGCTTGTCGCAGATCCGCGATCGGCGCCAGTGCGTAATTAGTCAGCATGCCCTCAAAATGTTGAAAGTGGGTTCTTGGCGGAATCAATCAGCAAAATCATCAATATTTCCATAATATATACCATGAAACAGAGTTGAAAGGGGTAATACTGAGCATGCCACAGCTAATTACTCTAAAAGAAAACCATTTTTAGCGCACTATCCCGCTCCCAAATAAATACTGAACGGACACATTTCCTACTTCCTGCGAGACAAATGTAGCCATACGTTTTATCTGTCAAATAACATAAAAACGAATAAAATCCGTTGGGAACATTAATGTTTATGATTTTTTTCAATATCGAAGACGGAGGTAGGCCATTTTAGGTCGCCCGGTCGCTGCTACATTCGTCTCCGGCGCAAACCCGCGGCGCGAGCGGTGTGAAATGTTGCGATGACAAATGGTCGATTTTTCCGACAAAAAAACACCCAAAGTCATTGTAACTATTTCAACTAGTATAATAGTTATATTACCAGAAGCACTGCGAACATTCAAAAGGACGTGCGAATATATATTTAACGGACCACTAGCTACAAAAGACGAAGCAGAAAAGGTACAATATCTAAGGCTATGGGTCGGCGACATACGTGGCGGCTGGGCGCTAACAGAAGCCAACAGCAAAATACTGGCGCCTCACTGGACAGGATTTGAAAACTATGCGAAACCAAAATCCAGCTTCAGAGTTTCGAGATTTCAGTTAAGAGCAATCAAACAAGAGCAAAACGAAACAATAGGTGCGTTCATGACAAGGGCACGCATTATTGCCAATGATAGTGAATACACTGATAAAGACGAACAATTAATGGACACATTAATTGCGGACCGATACAGTGATAGCATACGACAGAAATTAATTACCAAAAACAAAGAAACAACCTTAGACCAAGCACTAGCGATAGTACGAGCATATGAAGGCACATAAAGACAAATGGATGACATCCAGGATACCAGACGGATACAGTCTGTGAGCAAACAACACGCACACAAAGTTCCCAAGAAGATGAGAACAGATCGACATGGTTGCTATAGGTGTGGAAAAACACATGCTAGAAACGACAAATGTCAAGCAGCAGACTCAATATGTCGTTACTGAAATGTCATGGGAAAACCAAACATACTTACCGTGGAATAAAGACAGTACATACTGTTTGTGACAAGGATAACAGTGACAAAGACGAACAGTTTGTGCTCGATTCAATCGAAACTGCACCGATTGCCAACATTTAGTCCAAATACAAGAAAGGAAGGAAATCTCAAGCATTCGCAAACATACAGATGAGAGGACAAACGACAGACATTCTTGTGGAATGCAAGACTGCCAATGGAGCAAAGGTGAATGTAATGCCACTATGTGTATACAAATACCTGTTCTCAGAACAGAAAGATATCCATGGACGACCAATCGCTCTACATAAATCCAAGGTCAGTCTGAGCGCATGCGGTGGTGCAAACGTAAAGCAATACGGATGCTTCACGCTACAGTGCACGCACAACGACATCGCGCTCCATGTCGATTTTCATGTCATAGAGGACATTGGATCAACAATGCTAGGACTGCAAGCATGTATAGCCCTACGACTAATTTCACTAAACTGTGAACAAAATTCAGCATGCAATGACTGTCACAAAAACAGTCAACTTAATGCAATACAGGAAGAAGGAAACAGCGAATCACCTGGTGAAGGCAATGGTGATGCCAAAGAGAAATTACTCGAGAAATACCCGAAATGCTTTCGAGGTGTTGGTTTCTTCTCTGGCGAATACCACATTGACCTGAAACAGGATGCAGAGCCTGCCATACATCCACCAAGACACGTGCCTGAGTCTATGAAAGATGCTGTGAAGAAAGAGTTAAAACGAATGATCGAAATATACGTAATCGAGAAGGTTGACCAACCCACTGACTGGGTTAACAGTGTTGTGTACGTCACGAAACCATCAGATGAACTACGCATATGTCTAAATCCAAAGAACTTGATCAACTGTGTGAGAAGACCTCATCACTACATACAGGTCCTAGATGACATTCTACTACAATTACAAGGTGCCAGTGTATTCTCAATACTGGACGCACGATCAGGATACTGGAACGTCAAGTTGGATGATGAGTCGAAACTACTTACGACGTTCAACACGCCCTACGGGCGATACTGCTTCCGTCGTCTTCCAGTTGGGCTAGTTTCGGTACAGGACGTGTTCCAGAACAAAGTCGACCAAACGTTCGAAGGTCTACCTGTTGTTGTAGCAATTGGTGACGACATCGTTGTGTTTGGCAAAACCGAAGCAGAGCTTGACGAATACATGGACAACGTTATGAAACGTACACAAGAGGTTGGTCTATGCCTCATCCCTGACAAATGCGTTGTGAAATCACACAGGATCAAGTTCTTCGGAAACCACCTCTCGTCAAAAGGGTTAGAACCTGATCATGACCTATTGGGGCGGAGTTGCAAATGTTGACGGTACGCAATCAGTACCTCTTCCGTGGACACCAACCATTCTTCGACATATGAACTGTCATAAATATTAAGTATGTTATTGTATTTATTAAATTAACTTTGTTTGTGATCAGATTACTGCAATGATTACTATCATCAAGATATGCGTCAGTTCATTTTCAATGTTTATTTTTTCAAAGCGCCTACCACGCGTCAGAAGCCGACGTGCATTGTGTTAACGAGTCAAGGTACTAGGCCCTATATCATTTCTTTCGTACAAACTAAAATGGTTCATTAAAACATACTTGCGCTGTCGATACAACATATGTAATAAAATAACTGTACAACAACAAACAGAGCGCACACTCACTTTATTTATACAACCAAACGACAAAAAATAACGACGCGACAAACGAAATACAAATGCGATGACTTGGTGCTGGTGTTGACCACGCTGTCGCAGTACAAGTATTTATCGAAACTCTACAGGTAACGTCGATTTTTTCCGTACACGGTTAATATCCATTCTCCTTCCACAATTGAAGTATTACGTAGCATGCTACTCTAGAAAACACCAACGGGTTACTGAACAGCATTGTATTCACCATCAAGAGTTCCAACTGGTACTGCCGCTGCTTTGTCTTGTTCCCTTTGTAATGTGCGTTTTTGGCAGTGATCGGCATTGCATGTTGAAATATAACATTATCGATTATCTGCGGCGCGAAGATTCCCAACGCGGGCGATACGGAAAATACAGTCTATTTACTCCGCAGTCTGACGTCACGTGACAATTCACCCAATCGTTAAACACGAACTTCTGGATCCATCTCTTTTGTTTACCTTTGCCGCGCGATAGGATAATGTAGTCGGGCCTCCAATGTGAGACCATGCAAAATGCGGCCGCGCCCCTGGTACAGAGGGAGATCATCATGCAAGGAGCCTTTTTGAAGCAAACGGCGTGGAACTTGTAGTGTTCGATCCTACAAGTACATATATTATAATATTACTGCTCGTATGTGAACCGACTGCACCTAGATAACACGCTATAACTAGCAGGCTAATACTATATATATATATATATATATATATATATATATATATATATATATATATATATATATATATATATATATATATTTATATATATATATGTATACTATAATATATATATATATATATATATATATATATATATATAATATATATATATATATATATATGTATATATATATATATATATATAATTTAGTATATATGACGCGGCACGCCAAAACCAGGCGCTTGTCGCAGATCCGCGATCGGCGCCAGTGCGTAATTAGTCAGCATGCCCTCAAAATGTTGAAAGTGGGTTCTTGGCGGAATCAATCAGCAAAATCATCAATATTTCCATAATATATACCATGAAACAGAGTTGAAAGGGGTAATACTGAGCATGCCACAGCTAATTACTCTAAAAGAAAACCATTTTTAGCGCACTATCCCGCTCCCAAATAAATACTGAACGGACACATTTCCTACTTCCTGCGAGACAAATGTAGCCATACGTTTTATCTGTCAAATAACATAAAAACGAATAAAATCCGTTGGGAACATTAATGTTTATGATTTTTTTCAATATCGAAGACGGAGGTAGGCCATTTTAGGTCGCCCGGTCGCTGCTACATTCGTCTCCGGCGCAAACCCGCGGCGCGAGCGGTGTGAAATGTTGCGATGACAAATGGTCGATTTTTCCGACAAAAAAACACCCAAAGTCATTGTAACTATTTCAACTAGTATAATAGTTATATTACCAGAAGCACTGCGAACATTCAAAAGGACGTGCGAATATATATTTAACGGACCACTAGCTACAAAAGACGAAGCAGAAAAGGTACAATATCTAAGGCTATGGGTCGGCGACATACGTGGCGGCTGGGCGCTAACAGAAGCCAACAGCAAAATACTGGCGCCTCACTGGACAGGATTTGAAAACTATGCGAAACCAAAATCCAGCTTCAGAGTTTCGAGATTTCAGTTAAGAGCAATCAAACAAGAGCAAAACGAAACAATAGGTGCGTTCATGACAAGGGCACGCATTATTGCCAATGATAGTGAATACACTGATAAAGACGAACAATTAATGGACACATTAATTGCGGACCGATACAGTGATAGCATACGACAGAAATTAATTACCAAAAACAAAGAAACAACCTTAGACCAAGCACTAGCGATAGTACGAGCATATGAAGGCACATAAAGACAAATGGATGACATCCAGGATACCAGACGGATACAGTCTGTGAGCAAACAACACGCACACAAAGTTCCCAAGAAGATGAGAACAGATCGACATGGTTGCTATAGGTGTGGAAAAACACATGCTAGAAACGACAAATGTCAAGCAGCAGACTCAATATGTCGTTACTGAAATGTCATGGGAAAACCAAACATACTTACCGTGGAATAAAGACAGTACATACTGTTTGTGACAAGGATAACAGTGACAAAGACGAACAGTTTGTGCTCGATTCAATCGAAACTGCACCGATTGCCAACATTTAGTCCAAGTACAAGAAAGGAAGGAAATCTCAAGCATTCGCAAACATACAGATGAGAGGACAAACGACAGACATTCTTGTGGAATGCAAGACTGACAATGGAGCAAAGGTGAATGTAATGCCACTATGTGTATACAAATACCTGTTCTCAGAACAGAAAGATATCCATGGACGACCAATCGCTCTACATAAATCCAAGGTCAGTCTGAGCGCATGCGGTGGTGCAAACGTAAAGCAATACGCGCTCCATGTCGATTTTCATGTCATAGAGGACATTGGATCAACAATGCTAGGACTGCAAGCATGTATAGCCCTACGACTAATTTCACTAAACTGTGAACAAAATTCAGCATGCAATGACTGTCACAAAAACAGTCAACTTAATGCAATACAGGAAGAAGGAAACAGCGAATCACCTGGTGAAGGCAATGGTGATGCCAAAGAGAAATTACTCGAGAAATACCCGAAATGCTTTCGAGGTGTTGGTTTCTTCTCTGGCGAATACCACATTGACCTGAAACAGGATGCAGAGCCTGCCATACATCCACCAAGACACGTGCCTGAGTCTATGAAAGATGCTGTGAAGAAAGAGTTAAAACGAATGATCGAAATATACGTAATCGAGAAGGTTGACCAACCCACTGACTGGGTTAACAGTGTTGTGTACGTCACGAAACCATCAGATGAACTACGCATATGTCTAAATCCAAAGAACTTGATCAACTGTGTGAGAAGACCTCATCACTACATACAGGTCCTAGATGACATTCTACTACAATTACAAGGTGCCAGTGTATTCTCAATACTGGAAGCACGATCAGGATACTGGAACGTCAAGTAGGATGATGAGTCGAAACTACTTACGACGTTCAACACGCCCTACGGGCGATACTGCTTCCGTCTTCTTCCAGTTGGGCTAGTTTCGGTACAGGACGTGTTCCAGAACAAAGTCGACCAAACGTTCGAAGGTCTACCTGTTGTTGTAGCAATTGGTGACGACATCGTTGTGTTTGGCAAAACCGAAGCAGAGCTTGACGAATACATGGACAACGTTATGAAACGTACACAAGAGGTTGGTCTATGCCTCATCCCTGACAAATGCGTTGTGAAATCACACAGGATCAAGTTCTTCGGAAACCACCTCTCGTCAAAAGGGTTAGAACCTGATCCTGATAAGATCGCAGCAATTGTTGACCTGACACCGCCAACAAATGCCCCGGAACTGCAGAGTTTCCTTGGTATGGTGAACTACCTTAGCCGGTACACACCAGACCTTGCGACCATTACAGCGCCACTCCGTGATCTCACAGAGAAAGACACTACCTTTGTGTGGAGACCTGAACATCAGAAAGTGTACGACAACGTGAAAAAAGCCATCACTGCAGCATCAACATTGGCTTACTTCGACGCGAACAAGCCAGTAACCATTCAGACAGATGCGAGCAAACGAGGAGATGGAGCAACACTTCTACGACACGGACGACCAGCCGCCTGGGCGAGCATGAGTCTGACCGAAACTGAAAGCAAATACTGCAACATTGAGCGTGTTCGGTCTAGAGAGATTCCACCACTATGCATACGGACGTCACGTAACGATCGAAACAGATCACAAACCTCAATCAATCAATCACCAGAAAACGTCTAACGAGTGCTCCTCCGAGACTGAAGAGAATGCTACTTCGTATACAGAAGTACGACTTCACCGTGAAATATGTGCCAGGAAAGGACATACCTATTGCAGATGGACTGTCACGTCTACCTATTCATGATGATGAAATTCCCGACATCAACGTGACAATTCACGAAATCACTAGTGTTTCCGAGTCGAGACTCGAGAACATCAGAGACATGACAAAATGCGATGAAACACTCCAAGTGTTAACCAGTACTGTGACAAAAGGATGGCCACAGTACATAAATCAATGTCCAGAAGACATAGTGCCGTTCTGGAACTTCAGAGACGAGATCGTTGTGATCAATGGTGTTCTTCTGAAAGGAAACCGTGTCATCATACCAAAGAACATGCAAGAGGAGGTTATAATGAAGACACATTGGACATCAAGGCATCGAAAAATATCGACTGCGAGCACGCGATACAGTGTATTGGTGAGGAATCAATGTAGACATTGACAACATGATCAAGAAATGTAATGTGTGTCAACATAACCAGACTGCACAACAGAAGGAAGAACTGATCCCAATTGATGCGACACATCCTTGGGAAATCGTTGGTTCAGACATGTTCCACTGGAGAGATGATGAATATCTGCTCGTTGTAGATTACTACATTTCATACACCATTATCCGAAAGCTGAGCTCTACAACATATGGTGCTATCGTGAGCAAGCTGAAGCTGATCTTCTCAGAGTTTGGCATTCCAGACATCTTCATCAGTGACAATGCTAGACAGTACGATTCAGTTGAATTCCGCAAATCCGAAGCTGAATACGACTTCAAGCACGAGTCGAGTAGCCTCAGTGCAATGGGAAGGCTGTGCGATATGTATTTGTAGTAAAGAAGACACTACAGAAAGCCTATGAAGCGAGAGAAGACCCCGTCATCGCTTTGCTCTGTCTTCGTACGACTCACATCGAAACAGGATTACCATCACCTGCAGAAATGTTATTTGGCCGAAAGATTCAGTCCAACTTACCAACCATCGCCACCACGGGGAAAGAGAAAGCACGTTTCCACAGAAGAGAACAATGGCGACGACAATATGATGAACATGCACGTGACTTGAAAGACATACATCCAGATCAAAGTGTCAGAGTACAGGATTATGCGACGAAAAAGTGGGAACCAGCCGTAGTGAAACAGAAGGTTAGCGAACCAAGATTATACTCACCAGCAGAAATGGAGCTGAGTATCGTAGGAATCGACGACACATCAGAACGACTGGAGAAACATTCACATGTCCAGATACACATCACAGTGATGAGAATACGGATGGAGAACACACAGTTAATCGAAGTGAACTGGCTACTTGCGACAACCCTAGCAAGGAAACTGAACCAATCCACGTCGAAGAACCACCAGCCTGTGTCGACGACGCTTCGTACTGGACGAAGGCTGGTAGATGTGTGCGCCCACCAAAACGGCTTGATCTCTAAAGCTACAATGCTGTCAGAAACTGTGAAACGTACTTTATAATTGTTCAATGATTATATTTGCATTACATTGCTTTATGTGACATTACATAGTCTAATTTCTAAGTATCACATGTTTCATTTTATGTTCAAAATGATTGACATTTCAAGAAGAAAAGGCCTGTGGACCAAAGACATTGGCATTAATACGGTGTTTATTTTAAAAAAAACATTTTAAGAAGGGAGATGTCGTGATACGTAATTGATTGTGCTGCCGCCTCGCGGATAATAAACGTAACTCTCGATCACCACCACAGCATGCACGTTGATTTGTCTTCTCAACAATTTCAATTGACAATTGAGAGAAGACGGAAGTGGATTTGGGCAGGGCACGTTAGTAGGATACGAGATAACCGATGGACACTGCGTAACACCACCTGGAAACCCTACGAAAGGAAAAGACCTTGGGGAAGACCGGCGAGACGGTAAATAGACGAACTAGACGACTACTGGAAGGGCACCATCTGGCACAGAATAGCGCAAGATAGGCAGATATGTCACCGTTGCCGATGCAGTCTGATGAGCGAAACTGTTCAGTCAGCAAGATGGCGTTTGGACATATGTTACGTATGCCGTGCGATTCACCAGCCCAACGTGAGATCAGCCACCACGAACAATGGCGACATTTGGAGAGGGACCTCTTGATATGTGTTTTTGTGAAGGGGGAGATTTTGTGGGGTGGTGTGATAACTCGTAATTAAAGCTTAACGTACGTAAGACCAAGGAGTAGTAATATATTTCAGAACACACGGTCATAGCCTTAAGGAAAAACACCATTCATCATGAAAAGGTTGGCATTGTAACCGAGTACACATACGTAGGTACACATTCTGATAACTTACTTAACCACCGAATAGAGGGACAGGAGTTCGGTTCCCGGTGCCGGCAAGTCGGTGGTTCTGTACTGGTACTGCCACCGTTTCGAAACTTGGGGGCAATTTCGTTCACCCTATACTGCCTGCCTCTTCCAACCCGCACTGGTCAGCGTGGAAGTGTAGGCCAACAACATCAGCATGCAAAACTCTATAAATCCATGGCCCCCAGTCCCCAGCGGCACCGAAAGAGTCCGTGACCAAGGAGGCGGCTCTGGTCAAGTAGGACTACGTACAGTGGGCGCGAAGAATCTCTGGATAAAAAAAAGCCGCCGAAAGAGGGTAGTTAGACTACAGATAGCGACCTACAACGTCAGAACTATACTAAGAGATGAACACATGCAAGTGCTCGAAGAAAAACTTTGGGAAACTAGGTTGGTATGGGATGTAATAGGGATCTCCGGAGAGAGACCAGAGGAATGTTTCACTGTCTTACAAAGCGCCCACCTACTGTGCCATTCTAAGGCAAACAACGGCCAAGCAGGAGTAGGCTTTCTCATAAACAGCAAATGGGAAGACCAAAATATATTATAGTGAGGGTAAACAACATCAGCCAAACAGCCAACACTCCTGGTGGAGTCAAACGGTCAATCGGGTTAGAACAAATGTTTTTTTCATGTAGGTGGTATAGACATAAATTGTAATTAACATAAAATATTAACCACTTTAACCACTTAAAATATTTATATGAAAAATCAGATATACCACCAGGCCTGTATCAGTAATGTTTCGTAAATGCATTATTTATTATCCATAAAAGTAAACCCCTATTTGGTAAAAACCAAGCCTATAAAAAGCAACCTTGGGTAGTTGATCACACAACAGACTCTTTTTGTAGATAAGAATTTACAAATTACCAGGCTACCTGTCAATAAAGAAATGTTCACTATTGAACACGGCTGATATTCTGTGTATACATTTGTTTGATAAATGAAAGGTTTGCATGGCCTTGTCGTGTCTTACATGCAACAGCTGTTACATGTACATGCAAGCATGTGAGTGAATAGTTAATAATACTGTTAATGGTTTATAGTAATCTTGGCTTAATTTAAAACGAGGTTGTCTATTTCTCGATTAGCTAGGGTAGACAATTGTCATCACTATGTTTGCTAAATAAGTTGCAATTTGTACCGGTATGAACAGCGGTATATATTTATGGTTTTGTTTACAATTGGAATATTTCATGCACACAACAATAACATTGTAAACTGGTTTACACAAGTTTGGCTAACTGAACTGCAATTGACATTCTAGCAACATTATGATTATAATAAATGCCGAACACACCTGACTTTGCTTTACTAGAATCCTAATTCAGAGAAAAACAACTAAGCGGTTGGTGATAGGGATTTGATGCTGAAAATTAATAATCACGTAATGCAATGATTGATTTACTACAAACTCTACGGAGGATGATAATTTATCATGAATTTTTGCAAAAGGAATCCCGGGCACATACATATCTAAAAACCATTCAACCACACAACCATCTGTTCCGGAATGTGACCCACCCCGATACAGTGCATGGTACGAACCAATTTTGAACGTATATAAATACATGTAAAATAAAATGCAGTGAACACTTAGTCCACTCTGGATTCCTCGAACCCTGATAAAATATAACCACTGCAATACTTGTGACTAGTAATGTTAGTTCACACACGTTTTGTACAAGTGCAAGTAAGTTATTATTTCATGATAAATGTCATACAGATAAGTGTTACCAGTCTCTTGAGGATCAGTACAGAATTGGTCGTACCACCATTGGGAAGATAATCCCATATCTATCTCGCACTGAATGATACATGCATAAAGGTGTAGAGTTAGGCTATTTATGAAGTCATGAGTTCAGTTAATAATAAATAACACATCTACATAAATACAGGCCCAGCTTATGAAACAATGTTGTATTATTTTATTCATCAATATACATTTCAAATGAGCGGCAACACACAAATAATTGTTCACACCAATATCACGCCTTCGGTTGGAATCAGTGATATGTAGTCTTCATGCAAGACATCCATTATTTGTATCATAATATCGTCCATGCATCATTGTAGCTTTTTTCTGAAATACGTGTATCACCACCTTAACTGAAGGAGAAATGCAGAGAATGTAATATCCCACTCTGGGTCGCATTTATCGACTACGAGAAATCCTTCGACTCAGTGCAAACTCAAGCAGTACTGACCTCGCTTCCAGAACTGGGGATAAAATAATATGTGTACATCGAAATCCTGAAGGAAATTTACACCAAAAGCTCGATGAGAGTCCACCTACACAACGAAAGCAACAAGATCGACATCAGGAGAGGTGTACGATAGAGAGATACCAAGTCGCCCAAGCTGTTCACGGTAGCACTCGAAAGCATATTCCGCCGACTGACTTGGGAAACCAGAGGCTTGAAGATAGACGGCGAATACCTTAGTCTTCTTCGCTTCGCCGTCGACATACCCATATGCGCTAATACACCACCTGA
This sequence comes from Ridgeia piscesae, assembly GCA_025642075.2. NCBI lineage: Eukaryota > Metazoa > Annelida > Polychaeta > Sabellida > Siboglinidae > Ridgeia > Ridgeia piscesae. Next base: position 414,323 of record JAODUO010000087.1, on the reverse strand, counting down.
GCTACAACAAACGCTACAGGAATTAGCTGATGAAAGTGAAAATTTGGGTCTGAAGATAAACAAGTCGAAGATAAAGGTGATGATGGAAAATGACACACCAATATATCTCAACAACACTCAGATCGAAAACGTTGAAAGCTACATCTACCTGGGACAGAGATACAGCACCAGAGACAAACAAAACAATACAAGGAGATTCAAAGAAGAATCACGGCCAGATTGATAGCATTCGCCAAGCACCGCGACATACTCAAGGGTAACATTGGAACATGCTTGAAGAGACAAGTCTACAACTCATGCGTACTTTCAGCAATGACATACGGCGCGGAAACATGAGCACTCACAACCCAACCAAAGAACAAGCTAGTAGACGCACAAACAGCGATGGAAAGGAGTATGTTAAACATCACATACCGGGACAGAAAAACAAACATCTGGGTAAGAGAAAAAACAAAGGTCACAGACGTGATTGAACAAGTCAGAAGGCAGAAGTGGACCTGGGCAGGACACGTCAGCAGGATACGAGATAACCGATGGACACCGCGAATCACCACTTGGAAACCCTACGAAAGGAAAAGACCTAGAGGAAAACCGGCGAGACGTTGGAGAGACGAACTAGACGACTACTGGAAGGGTACCATCTGGCAGAGGATACCGCAAGATAGGCAGATGTGGAAGCAGCATGCTGAAGCCTTTGCCCAACCACGGGACACTGTGGCTGCACAATGATGATGATGATTATGATATATATATATATATATATATATATATATATATATATATATATATATATATATATATATATATATATATATATATATATATATATATATATATATATATATATACCTCGGGGACTTGATAAACATACATATAAGTGTTAGTCAGGTAAACACTAACTATAATCGTTGTCTAATCGTTGTTGCTGGTTCTATTCGCCCAATGCAGACATATGGTTGCCTAATGAGGTATCATAATAACTAATCCGACGCTCTAACGCAATTAGGGTCTTTGTGCCGTCTTTTACGTATTCTTGACGTGTGTAAAATGCGGCACCGTTTTGCGGAACATTTTGCGGAACGCTTGTTTAAATCATCCTATAATCAACTGTTGAACTCGCATGACTCCGAAGCCTCACACATAGCTAAATATGGATACAGTCTGACATATCCGTTAATGTGAAGGTATAATATGTACATTAATGTACATTTACAGCCGATGGAACGTCGATTGGTGGCCCGGCGACAGGTGTGCTGGCTCGAAGCCGGAAAGGATGTTTAAAACCAACTTACAGCTCGCCGTATGCATCACACGAGACTGCTACGTCTTCACATATAGTTAAATATTGATATCGTATAACATGTCCGTCAATTTATTGAGTCAAAATGAAAGCATAATGTCTACATTAATGTACATTTACAGTCGATGAAACATCGCGGGAAGTTCGATTGAATTCAGTGCCAAGTAAGGCTGTTCTGTCTATTAACCACACATACGGCATGCTGTTCTGTCTATTGACCACACATACGGCATGCCCAGTTGCCCACATACAAGCTATCGCTGGCTATGCGCCTGCACGGTCAATGGCTAACTGAGGATGATTTAAACAAGTGTTCAACAAAACATACAAACAAATACACGTTAGTCGCTAGAGGCGCTGATACGCAACTAGGGTCTACTTGCGTATTGGCGCCTCTAGCGACTAACGTCGATTTGTGGAACCCCATTGCATTAAATAGTTTTTATATTCGCCTTTCATGTTTAAAAAACTGTATGTTCTTACTTTGATTTTGTTGTACGTGTGCTCATACCATCATGGTTGAAATATATATTATGACTTTTCTTGTGCCCACCTCGCGCATAAAGGTTCATTTGGATAAGGGCGTCGGTTCCGGCATTTTCGACATCCGCCGTCTTCACCTCGATGAAGTACGTACACCCTACAACATACGCCCAGTCACGTCGTAAAGACCAGTTCTGTCTCCGACAGGGTATTGGCATGTGGGTGTGTGTGCGTGTGCGTGTGTGTGCGCGCGCGAGTGGATGAGTGTGTGGGGTGTAGATATGCATGCGGGCGTACGTGCAATGCGCTTGTCACGCGCGCGGCTTACACATTGTTGTATCCTTGGGCGTATTCTATTTGCCGTCCGCGGAGTCCGCGGACGCAGAGAATGCGGAGACGGTGAAAAAGAATAGACTTCGGAGAAGGTCGGAGACGTTCGAGACGCGTAGCAACCAGCATAGCAACCAGCGCGTTTAAAGATGGACGGAGACGCAGCCGTGGCGTTACTGTGTAATGGTTTATTTTCGACAAGTGATGATGATGATCACATCATGCCATCGATCAATACGCTGATGAATTAACAACAGCCGCGTTGACGTTGTATTTCGTAAATTATGAAGGGTTATTTTAACAAATAAACACCTGTTTTACCCCCATGGCTTGTCATTGTTGTGTGCGTGGCCGTGGGCGCGCGGCACAACTTTGTGCTCGCTATGGAGTTGGTTGTGTTGTTGGCATAATGGAATACTTATTTCATATGATGTCTATGTCATGCTATGTTATATATGTTTACTTCAGAAAGAAATATGTAAATTCAATTTATATTTTACCACTGTTATGCATATGAATATGCATGTTTATTTGTAAATATATGCCTGACACATGTAACACAACAACTGGTAAACACGCATTGTCTATAAAGCACCTCCAAAGGCAAATTGTTTACCCTGCTTCTTGACATCCTTGTACATATTTTACTTTATCATCATTGCATATATAGTTTATGCTATATATAATTAGCTATATATATATATATATATATATATATATATATATATATATATATATATATATATATATATATATATATACCTGCCCCGTTTGTCTTGATGTAAGTTGTAACTGGCATACTATATAATTATATTTTGCTTAAATAAACATATGTTTATTTAGTCTTCTGTTCCTCTAAAACAGGTTACCTGATGACCATCACCGAGTGCAACACATTACTTGCCTACCGACTTCATTGTCGTGTTCCGCATGAGGCGAGGTACATTCAGGTGGTGCTGCATTTACTCGGTGCAGTGACCATCCCCCGAGTGCTGATTATATAGTATTTTTGCATATCATTATTGCTCAAAAATACTTAATCTTGTGTTTACTTCATTTACTATTTCTCCTTCTTTACTGTTGAACGTGCAGTTACATGCATGCCTGATTTCTAGGTCACAATAACTTCTTTTGTAATATTGTTATGCAATATTATCTACTGTTCAGTATGTTATAAAATAGTTGTGTATGAACATTGTGCACTTATTAAAGGGACCCAAAAGGGAAAAGTTACATGCTATGCACGTGAAAGAGTTAATAAAAACAAACTATTTTGAACGGTAATCACATTTTTAACGTCAGTGGTTTATTAATTAAAAAAAATTGAACACCTTTTCCATCAAAGTTCGTAAGTCGCGCCATTTTGACTGATGTGTGACGTCGGCAAATGCCTGGCTCATTGAGAGGCAGAGCGGGCAACTCTGTATTTAAAATTCCGTTAAAATAATCGCCAGGTGGCGCGTCGCGATGTTTACATCCGCTTCGTGTACCCGGCGTGGGAAGCGAACATGATTTTCGTTCAGAAATAGCTGAATTTCGGTTGCAACGATAAGGGCCAACATTTTCAAGATAGAACTGAACGCGCTGGTAAACCTGGTAAAGAAGACCCGCCGGAAGCCGAAATGCAGAGCCGAGTAACAAGCCGAGGCGACATTGACAAGTGGTCGAAACTCGCTGAAACTTCGAAACACTGACAGGTATTTTGATGGCCTCGCATTCGATCCCGGGATTCGGCGAGTTTCTTCTTAGTCACAGCCATGCCGTGTATTATTCTCCAAATCAGTGGTGTAATGTCGGATATGTTATACACAACGTGAGGTTTCCCAATTTGAAACAAATATCATATGGGCATGGCTCTGCGATTTATGTCAGCCTGACACCCACACAGAGTGACAGGCTCGGTCCTTCGCCCTAGCTTAAAACTGTTTTCAAGAATCAATTTCCAAATTGTCCACAACTGTGACAAAAATGCAGATTAATTGTTGTTTTTCAAATACTGGACATTATTATATTAACAGTAGCGACTGTGGCATGCTTTTGTATTATTGATATAGCATGACATGTGCGGCTATGAAACAGATGTGTGTCAATCATAGATATAAATAGAACACACCAGTAGATCGAACTATAGCCATATAGGGGAAAGATTAATTATCTAACTATGTGGTGTCAATATTGATTGTTCTTTTAATAGGCGTGGTATATTTAAAGGGAAAGTTTGGAGCATAATTCTGGAGGGCTAAATAAAAAAAAAAATCACCACCTATGTTCTTTATGAAATCGACTTCATGCTGAATAATAGTTGTTTTTTAGCTGAAATATATGTACAGTGGAATGTCTCTATTAAATATAACAATTTGAACTGGGTAAAAGTAACACAACTAGCAGAACAAATATTCTAAGCTATAACATATGTGGATATATTTATGTATATTCTGCGGTGATCTTAATTGCAATGTAACTTTGTTGTCGAGGTAACCATAATAGTGGCGAGGTAACCATAATAGTAGCCGTCAGGTTCCACATTGTGCTACTAATATTTCTAATTCATGAAAAACTAATTTAAACATATGGTTCATTACAAATGGCCATGAATTTTATATTCTGTGTTTGGAGCAGACAGTGCTTCCAAATGTAACCAGTTAGACAACTTTCACATGTATCCAAAAAAATGTAAGTATATGTTCATGTATTATAAACAGTGAAATGTGTTGCTCACAATTTATTGACAATGAAAATAACATTAGAGCAACCAGAACACCAAGCAAACTAACATGATACAACATTTATATAATACAAATGATATTTCATACAATGAAAACACCACACATTATTCTATAGTAGAAATATACCCAACAATTAATGTTTAACAGTAACTGATTTAGGATCATTCTAGAATATTTCGAGTAGCATGCCCAGTTGTCCACTATGTCAGAACTAAAAAACCGTTCCAATGATTTTATAAAAACACAACATGTATTCTACAATGATAATGGATTGAGTTACCTCCATTTTCATATGTCACCTGTCAACACAGTTCTTATATAGTGCAGTATCCAATCCTCAAACATGGGGGCAAATACATTTGTATTTGAAAATATTTAAATACTTTTAAGTATCTGTAATTGATGTTTAGGAATAAAAAAGTATTTGGATCCCTCAAGAGTATTTTTATTTAAATAAATGTCAATGTATTTGACCCAATGTCTGCTTAGCATTGTCCTTGTCAAAGTGGTTTATACTTTACTCCCTGGCAGACCTACTTAATTAAACACCATCTCATGACTGTGGGAAGCATCCAGCCAAGCTGTAATTAATTAATCAAGACGGTTTGTGTACAAATATCCACCATCGTCTATAGCCAGTTACTTGTTTACACAGCTAAGTGAATTGGAGCAATGACGGGTGAACAGACTTGCCCAAGGTTCGACACAGCACCACATGGTTTCGTTCTCGTAGTTGAGAGTCTGAAGCCGAGTCCAAAGCTTTAAACCACTGCACCACTGTACATAGTTGATATATTTATTTAGGCCTTATTTTATTTCAGGTGTCCAAGTCGGCCATATACAGAGAGTTTTACCTGGTGGATCCATGGCAGGCTTGGTCGAAGGGTACAGAGAGTCATACCAGTGTATACCAGCCATAAGATGGAACTTCTGTGCTCTCAGCGGAGAACAAGATATAGGATAACACTCAGCACTTGTTGACTGCTGCCCTTACAAATTATCAGTTGATTTGTAAATAAGCAGTTGGATTGATTATGAACAAATCAACTGACTCTTGACACAAGCAGATCTTGTTTCATTAGCTTGGGCATATCTGTCCCAAGGACTGCAATTTCGACATGGACAGTCATTGTGGGCAGTAAGACCAGAGTTCTGACAAAGATGTAATTCACCATTCTCTCTTTCTGTCTGCCATGGGCTGGTGGATCTGCAGGTAAACATACAGCTGTAGTGTCTTCTGCAGCTCCAATTGCTTGCGTCCTGAACAGAAAACAGCCATGTTGTCAGGGTTCGCTAGGACTTGGCCGGACGTTCTTGCTAGAGCCATGGTTCCATCCCTATAAATAAACAGGACATGCCGTAGTGCTAAATATTGACTGTTTGAATTTACTATGTTTTATATGAAAAAAGATCATTCAATCTGCGCCAAATAAGCAGCATATATGTTACAGTGTAATAGTGAACAGTGTCCTTTACTTTGGTGCAGTGTGTTGGAAATGGCAATATCAACAACCAGGACAGGATTAGGCTAGATACATTTATCAAGAAAGCAAATGGGACTGTAAGGATGGAACGGGTCATGGATAGAGTACAGAGGTTTTCTGGCAGATGACATACACTCACTAAGATCTTAATTTGACAGCTGACAGATACTGAGTTGCCTTTATTATTGCACAGATAGATAGATGGTGATGCTGCTCCAGCTGCTGTCTTAATTGAATAGAGATGTGTGTATGTTTGTGTGGTGATACATATTACATAAACTAAGGTTTGATAACTGATTACATGATCACTTAGTGTTTATGCACTAGAGTTGACAGTGCTCAGTCATGCAATTTCCTAATGTTGGTAAACGTAGTATTGAATACATAATTGGTAAAATAATACTGCGTCTTACAAACATTTCACTCCACTATGACATTCCTCTCACAAAATGACCACAATAGCATTTATCGCTACATCGTACTCGAAATCTGAAGAGAAATAATACGTGCCATTATACATTACGTACCAAAGTAATCGTACTCACGGTGCTTTTTATATATTTTTCATATGAACAGTTGCAAACAAATATATTAGACAGATAAAAATGGCAATATTAGAAGTAATCTAATAAATGTAATAATAATCAAGGTATTCATTTTCTATTACTGTTGAGCATTTCAGTTAAATAAATATTCAGTCAGATTTCTCTAATTAATACCTTCTCTTCCCAGAGAAGCAACATCTCCTCACCCTCCTGCTTAGTACAAAGTACAAGTTATATTGTGACAGTCCCTGAGAAGCACTGCAGGAGATAAGCATCCCCTAACATCTTGCTTTGTAATTTTAGAAGCCAGGCTACAGCCCCACCTGTACTGTTTGCTCTGTCAGTATGGTGTGAATGACTGGTCATATTTCCAACATCCAGAATCCTGACTGGGTCTGGGCGGTTAGCTGCTAAATCCCTGTCTATTATGTTTAATTAAGTGCAAACTGTAAACCTGTCTAAATCCACAACTATTCTGTGTTTGTCCCATCCAGACATGGGGTCAAATACATTGAAATTTATATTTAAATACAAATATTCTTGAGGGATTACAAATACTTTGTATTTAAATACGAATACATTGAAAAGTATCTCAAATACTTTTTCATATATTTTTCAAATACTTTTCATTTTGTATTACTATGTAAATATAAGAAAAGCAACACATATATTGAGACATCTAGTTTATAGGCATAATTAGTGTTTTGCTCATATGATGACAAGCAGACCAGTGCTAGGGAGTATTGTTATTGCTAACTGCATCACAGTGACATCTGACTGAAAGAGGTAAAGGCCAAAATATATTGTTTGTATGTTAAGCCAGGAGGTCCATAATAATATAATGCCTATGTTGCCCTCAGAAGAGACACTGCTAATCATTGCTAATGTTGTGAGGAAGGCTCAACTTCAAAGTCAGCCAGAAAACCAGAATAAACTGGTGCCAATTTGAAGCCTGACTAAAGAACAAAAGGGGATATTGACCTATGGTCACTGTTAGGTATTAATCCATCCTCTGGCTCTGAGCAATCACAAGTTGTGGTCACTGCAGGGCCATGGAGGACATCTGATGTTAAGTGTCTTCATCAGTAATTAGCACTGTTGGGTGAAGTTGCAGTGCATTAAGGTAATCAGTTTGGCAGGCATTACATGTGACAGTGAAAAAGAAATGTTGATACTGACAATGTATTTGAAAAAAATATTTGAAAAAGTCAAATACTTTTAAATACAAATACTTTTAATTCCTAAACATCAAATACAAATACTTAAAACAGTATTTAAATACTTTCAAATACAAATGTATTTGACCCCATGTCTGGACCCATCTGATATACTATTCTTGAATATGCCCCCCTGGTTTTGAAGTGTTGTTTTGTTATTGTAATGTATTTGATGATGTGTATTTGAAATTTGTAAATGCCTCATATTTGTATTTGATTCAGAAACCATAAATTAAGTTATTAATGCAGCGTTAAATGATTCATCCAATACCTGAGAAAGTCGTCTAATTATTAATAATAATAACACCTGGATAGTGGATAGCAGTAATCAGTTAGAACATTAGTGACACAACAACAGAACAAGAATGACACCTAAGGATTCCACGAAAGTCGCCTTTATGTTAGAAACAGGATATTCATTAAAGTAATCATGAAAGTAATCATGATTACATTGTAAAGTAATCGTACTCGTACTCGAGTATATTGTAAAGTAATCGTACTCGAGTACATTTGTTTTCTGAGTACTCGTACTCATGCATGTTCAAAGTAATCGTACTCGTACTCGAGTACATTTGTATTGTACTCACTCCATCTCTGGTATATTGTTAACTGTCAAAATGTCATATTGAGACATCACGCTAATGTGCATGGTGGATCATCTGACTTACTTGCTAAACCATTGGATTAATTTTTTTGGAATTACATTAGTGATTTGCATGACACAATGGTTGAGGGTAGAGAATTCCACTCATTGTAGTGGAGAAGAAACTAGTTCCAAATGTTTACCGAGTGTTTACCCGAAGATCTAGTGTTGTATTGGATAGAGTGATCTTGTGGGATATCTACAAGTCCACGTTCCATCTAGTATATTATGCTAGTATGTTAATATTTCTTCTTGTTTGCTCAGTGTGTCCCCAATATTTCAAGAAACTACCAATAAAGGCAATATTGCAAATTTGCAAAGTGATTTTTTTTACAGTACATAATTATGTTATGTCTCATCATAGCTAATTATTCATCATTTACTGTAAGCCTGTAACATGTCCTAGTATCAATGTTGTATGAGTATCTGAACTGATACAGCACACAGAATTTGTAATTTGTTCTCTCACTGAACAAATAACATGAATGATTGAAAACAACATTCGCAATGCTATTTTTTATGTTTGAATAATATGTTTACTGAAAAATATAGCAGTCATGTTGGCACTTTCAGAGCGGTCAACCTGAAAATAGGAACTGCATGCGTAGCTACGAAACTCGAAAGGCAATACTTTTGTTATTTAGCGAGTGATATCAAAGTGCCTATATTATCGTTCATGCGGATTGACTACGACGTCTACTATCTGGCTTGCATTCAGCTGTTTTTTTGTGTGTGTAATTGACATGTAGCTTTACCTAATTTTTATGCCTCTGTTCATCAAACGTGATATATACATTCAAGAGTTTTGTAACATCAGGAAAAACATGCACAAACACCTTCGTTCTGCTAGACTGTCCTATATAAATCAATTCCTAACAACTGCAATAACAGACAAACCGAAAGCATTCTGGAGTTTCATTTCCAAACTTAGACAAGATAACCAGGGTATTGGGGACCTCAACATTGCGGGAAACATAATTAGCGATGACAAGCAAAAAGCAGAAGCCTTAGGCAATCAGTTCAAAAGTGTCTTCACATATGAAGGAAATTCCAAGCTGCCAAATCTGAATGACAGCCCACATGGAAAAATACCCGAATTAACAATTTCACTTAAAGGAGTACATGACCAACTATCAAAAATTAACACCTCTAAATCGCAAGGACCAGATGGCATTCCACCATGGTTTCTAAACAGATATGCCTACCACCTAACACCAATAATACATGATATCTTCCAATCATCAGTTGACTCTGGTCAAGTCCCCAAAGCCTGGAACGAAGCAAACATAACAGCAATTTTCAAGAAAGGAAACAGGGCAGAAACTTCAAACTACAGACCAATATCCTTAACACCTGTGATTTCTAAACTTCTTGAACACATAATTCATAGCCACATCATGAAACGCCTTGAACAACGTCACATCCTAACTGACCACCAACATGGTTTTCGTGCAAAAAGATCAACAGAAACTCAATTAATTCAAACTGTCCATGACATAAGCAAATATCTAGATGAAAAGAAATCTGTAGACATGGCCATTCTAGACTTCACTAAAGCATTCGACAAAGTTCCACATAAAAGACTAATCCACAAACTAAAATACTATGGGATCACAGGCCCAATATCGTCATGGATAGAAAGCTTCCTTGCAGAAAGAACTCAACAGGTTGTAATAAATGGATCAGCATCCAAACCAATTAAAGTCACCTCAGGGGTACCACAGGGAACCGTACTGGGGCCCTTACTTTTCTTACTTTACATAAATGATCTACCCAACAATCTCACTTCAAACGTTCGCCTTTTTGCAGATGACTGCCTACTATATCAACCAATTAAATCAGACAATGACATTTCTCTCCTCCAAAATGATCTAATCAAACTTGAGGAATGGCAAAACACCTGGCTTATGAAATTCAATCCCACCAAATGCTTCACAATGACATTAGCCTCAAGAAAACCGACACCAAATATTTACACCTTCTGTGGCCAACAACTTAAATCTGTTCAATCACATTGTTATCTTGGTGTACAAATATCAAATACATTAAATTGGACAGCACAATGCAACTCAGTCGCTAGGAAAGCACAACAGACTCTAGGAGTCATTAGGAGAAATCTAAATCAATGCCCAACCCACATTAAGTCAATAGCCTACACAACCCTTGTCCGACCAATACTTGAATATGCATCAGCATCATGGGATCCACACTGCCTAAAACATATTAAAACCTTAGAAAGAATCCAAAGACAAGCTGCCAGATTTTGTACACATAACTATTCTAGAGAACCAGGAACAGTAACCCAACTTTTTAAAGACCTCCAGTGGGACACCCTCCAAACAAGAAGAAAAATTAAAAGACAGCATAATATACAAAATGGAACATAACCTTATAGATATCCCGCTAGATCACTATATCCAACACAACACTAGAACCTCACGTAAACATGACAGTCAGTTCTTGCAAATTAGATACTCTGCAAACATATTTGGAAGCAGCTTCTTCCCAACAACAATTAAGGAATGGAATTCTCTCCCCTCAAACACTGTCTCAAGTAAATCACTAAAATCATTTCAGAATAGTTTAATCCAACATTTTAACAATTAAGTCAGATGACCCACCATGCGCACTGGCGTGATGTGTCCCTAGGACATTTTGCCAGTTAAGATACAGACCTAGTTAGCGGCTCCATGATCCGGTGTACATACCTTCTAGAACGTTAACTGTGGTGGACGTTTACGAACAACATCAGTATGTACATAAGTCATCTCGACAGACATCGCAATGTGTCTAATGGTACAAGATTCAAATAATTTAGATACAGAAGACTTAATAATATTTACTAACCTTCTTGCGCGCTTTGATGACTTGGCTACGGCGACGGAAGGATTCGACCGGTAACCCGTTTCGACGACTATCGTTGGTGATTAAATATCGCGCTAATATCGTTTCCATACTTGAAAACTCGACGTCGCCGACGTTTCTGCGGATCTTGACCCAGTATATACGGTGAGAAACATCCTATTCGAAGCAACGTTCTTCGAACGGATGTCCTTCTTCGAAGTTCGCGTATCTTACAACATTGTGTTTACAACGGCGATAGCATTGACGCATGCAATCGGACACGTGACTTTAAGGCCGGTTCTGCGTGCTGAGTGGTCAGACCACGGTCAGACAACAGGAAGAGGCGCATCATGGACGCCTCTATGAAGCCGATGATTTCAGTAAAATTATCCACTTTGGAATTATTTTACTAATAAACTACTGACGTTAAAAATGTGATTACCGTTCAGAATGGTTGCTTTGTATTAGCTCTTTCACGTGCATAGCACTTAATATTTCCCTTTTGGTTCCCTTTAAATAACTTCAATATTGTTACGTTGTCGAGATTCGCAATGTGTTTCAGTCCACATACATTTCTGTTGTGCCACAGCTTGCATATAAATAACTTTCTCTTTTATTGCATTCTTATTATTATACATACTATTGTAATCGTGGAATAATGTATGTCACTCATGTAGATATGTATATGAATAAATATTCTTCGTTGTGTTGTATTTGTCACTGTAAAGCATAAAACAGTTGTATAAGCTGATAATATTTATTACATAATTTGTTGCAATATAAATGCTATGATAACCTGTTTTTTTAAACATGAATGCACATTAACGTATGTATCATACTTAGTATGAAGGAACATGAGCAACAAACATATGTAACTGTACACAGTAAACAAAGTGTTAATGTTGTGCACATTAATACCACACAAATGTGAACACAACAGTAATTACTTTTACATATTCATATTAAGTAAGCCTGTAACATGTAAAACAACAACTCGCATGCCACATTTGTAAACAAAATAATAATTCCACCATAGTCAACACTTCACAATGGTAAGGTACATATTGTAGGATCAAATCACTGTATTAATACTGATTTTTTAAAAACAACCATCATCAAAAAATCAAAATAATACAGAACAATGTCAAAACAAGATTCATACTAAAACATAAGACCTTTAAAAAAACGTTATATATTAACAGGTAAATGATAAACATAAACTATTAATGCTTTCCTACATGAAAACATCTCAACAATACCAGTATTTCCACCACACACTAACTGTAAAACTACACATGTATCATTACTATATGCATACATTTTACATATATGACTATGTCAGGGTAAATATCAAATCCAATTCACATCCTGTAGTGTCTAACAGATACTTTTCAATGTCATGACAAAGGCTGTGAGCATGTTGTTGTTGCATGGAACAAATGTAGAAGCCCCAGTTGTGCAAGGCCAAGGACACCTGGCCCTGGCCTGGGGCCGAGGTTATAAAACAGTACTCCGTGCTCAAATTCCATGCTCAAGCCTCGCTTTCACACCGTGCTCATACTCAACGTAGGTCACCAAACTTTCTGAGTACGGTATCATACTCAGACTTGAGCACGAAACGTCCAAATCCAGCGTATGCTCAAGACCGTGCTCAAGTTCAACGCCGTACTCGGACAAACAAAGATGGCAGCTCACGTAGAAATTGGTCGATTTCGTTGTCAAAGTTCGTCGTTTTTGACAAGATGTGCAGTCCGATTTCAGCATCCGAGTTGCTTACAAGGTGTTGTCGATCCATTTGAAGAGGTGGTGTAACAAGAATGATTTGACAGACACTGTGTTGTGCCTAAAACGGCAGTGTTTACTGAACATTTGCAAACTTAAGCGGCAGACGACGACAGTACGATACAGTGTTGCAATAATTATGTTTTGGTGGCAGTTTTTCGGTGATGGGACCATTCGTTTACTGCTTGGCGACACAAGCTCTCGGCCAATTGCCAGATGAAATTTCCCCAAAACTGTGTATTGTCGTTGGACGAGTAATGAAGTACAGTCAGCCATACCGAATAAACTATAACAAAATGAACGAAGGACAATTTTATATGCTCTAGTTATTAAAAAGAATAAGAATGTAAATATTATTATACTCCTTTTAAACAGAAAAAAAATCAGTGGCAGAAAGAATAAAATATTGCAAATGTTTTGATTATTTTCAAATATAGGTCAAACACAAGCCAAAAAATCCGAAATGCCCCAATAATTTTAACCATTACATGAATGAAAGGATAGAAGGGTCCATAAACCTGTTACTGTTAAGATATTTTGGCCTTGGCCTGTTTCGGGTAACGTGAAAATTGTACGGGTAATCTCCACATTTAAAGAAATGTATGATGTACTCAAACTCTCTCTCTCTATAACTACTAGCCAGTGTTTGTTTTATCTCAGTTCTCGAACATACTAGCAAGTATATTCATAGTAGATTAATATATTTCTTGAATGTTAAAAAATGTACAATGGGCAGTGTCGATTTAGAAAAGAAAAACTCAACTATAATAGCAATATTAGAAATGGTTGAAGGATTAACAACAGCAATAAATAACTCATGATCCTCAATAGCAGTTTTTACATATTTAAAAATAAGGCATTTTACACTGTCGACAATAGCATTTTGTTACAGAAACTAGAACATCATGCATTAGAATTGTATTATAAAGTTGGTTACATAGCCAACTGAACACCAGAAAACAGTATGTATCTATGAATGGCACAAATTCAACTTACCAAAATATAACATGTGGTGTACCACAAGGTTCCATACTTGGTCCAATTTAATGTTGTCTATATTTTATGATAATTATGTTTAAAGTATCAACTGTTATGACACGTATAATATTTGCTGATGGCACCATTCTCACAATTTGCATGAATGGAAATAATATCGAAACCTTTTATACTACATATTGTACTGTCAGTTAGGTTGGAATGATCATAGTAAGAAGATCAAAAGCAAAATGGCTAATAATGTGTTCATTATGAATAGAGTCAACCATCTGTAAAATGGTCATGTATTATATATTCTGTACTCATCATGCCTAAAATATGTTTAATTACTGCTATGAAGTGTGGGGAAATACATATGAGAACAAGATACCATCGTTATATGTTACAGAAAAAACCAAATAACTATGTGTAAACATGAAGGGTACTTGTCACAAGCAAGACCTATCATTAGTTATTTTAAAACAGTGGGTATATACAATATGATTGATTTAAACAGTATGGTGTTTATGTTTAAGTTAACAAAAAATTGCTTCCAGATCATATATGTTAAGTTACTTTGTGAGAGTGTGATAGTCACAATCATAATACATGTGTGGAATCAGGTACAGTCAGATCTGTAGTATGGTTTTATCAGTTTAAAAAACATTTAACAAGAATTCTTATAAAAAAATATGAAAGGTAGTAATAACAATGATCAATCAGTTTATTACTTATTATATAAAGTATAGGATGATGTATTACTGTATCAAAAACGTAGCAAAGTGTGTGTAATTTTCTAGTCAACATTGTGTTTATTAATTACACACACTTTGTTATGTTTTTTGATGCAGTAATACATCATCATTAGTTTAGAAACCTATAAAAGAATACAAATAATAAGTTTTTAGTTTCTTGCATTTCCTATAGATTGTGTTTCTTGTGGAATATATACAGACCAAATAGATGCTGTGTATAGATTCATGTTTGTGTTACTTAAAAATTCACCTTGTACAGTACATGCACGCGGTATGTCATTATTTGTTGAATAAATTAAATTCAATGTCTACATTCACAATTACATGACAACATTGCACTACGCTATGTCACATCTGGCACGGTTGCATAGTGTCGGAATCATAGACCTCTAAATTAAGTTAATTCCATCGCTTTAAGCTGTCTTAATAACGTGACGCAGCACTATAAGAAGTTTTCGTTTCTTAAGACTAAAGTGTCACACATGTATTGTATATAACACGGATTTCTGTCAAATGACCCTTTGAACTAGTCTAAGACTTTGCAAATAACTAATTCGTCTTTATATGCACTGTTGTGGACATAATATTAAATGCCACTGAACTGCATAAGCACGAATTTGAGAGAGGCTCCTTTACAAGTCTATGATTGGATGTGGGGTTAGCTTAATATCAGAAATGTGACCCCACCAATTTCCTCCGGCACAACCGATAAATTACGGCCGCTCCTTACAAGTCAAAATATGAGACTTATTACAGTGTAACATATTTATATTTCATTAGCATAAATAACATTTGCGCTATCTTAGCATTGAAAAATTACGATTGATTTATTGCGTACAATATAAGCTGTAATACAAGCACGGATCGATGCTAAAATATTTATTTATTTATTATAAAAAGCGAATACAGCGTGACAAATGCAGGCTAATTCTGGCTTATGTACTATTTAATATTTTGTGTTCATAATTGCTGCTCCGTCGTTCATTGCGAAATAAGTTCCGTGACCAAGGTATTCTGTCGATATTCCCTTCGGGTCATCGCGTCAAACTGGGTCATCGCGTCAAACGAGCTCTTTCATGAGCTCGCCGTTGAGCATATGCTCAAGGCGGCGTACTCAGTTGGAGTTGAGCATGAGCACCGAGTACGGTTTTATAACCTCGGGCCCTGGCCTTCCACGTAGAAGTATACACATTATTTTGTGTGTGTGTGTGTGTGTGTGTGTGTGTGTGTGTGTGTGTGTGTGTGTGTGTGTGTGTGTGTGTGTGTGTGTGTGTGTGTGTGTGTGTGTGTGTGTGTGTGTGTGTGTGTGTGTGTGTGTGTGTGTGTGTGTGTGTGTGTGTGTGTGTGTGTGTGTGTGTGTGTGTGTGTGTGTGTGTGTGTGTGTGTGTGTGTGTGTGTGTGTGTGTGTGTGTGTGTGTGTGTGTGTGTGTGTGTGTGTGTGTGTGTGTGTGTGTGTGTGTGTGTGTGTGTGTGTGTGTGTGTGTGTGTGTGTGTGTGTGTGTGTGTGTGTGTGTGTGTGTGTGTGTGTGTGTGTGTGTGTGTGTGTGTGTGTGTGTGTGTGTGTTGTGTGTGTGTATATTATATATATTGAATTTGCTATTTGTACTAGTATGCACATTGTAAATATATTTAAATATATATATATATATATATATATATATACAAGAAAACAAATACTGAAAATATTGGGATGTTTTCAGTGTTTTTATGAAATTTAGAAACTAGGGAACATGGTTGTTAAATGTTGCTACTGTGGGTTAAATAGGTGCTATAATATATATATATATATATATATATATATATATAGCACCATGTTAAGTAGGTGCTATATATATATATATATATATATATATATATATATATATATATATATATATATAGCACCATGTTGAAGTAGGTGCTATAATATATATATATATATATAGTTATATAAATTTAAACACTGAAAAACATCCCAATATTTTCAGTATTTGTTTTCACAATTTGTCTGATTTTCAGTGTTAGGCTTTATATTGGTTTACATATAATATGGGAGCATGAAATAAAATGAAACTAAGGTGACAATAATGCATCTTGCATTTTATGATGTCTTCCAAATTTGGAGCTGGGAACATAGTTTAAATGTTGCAAATATGGGTAATCATGCAAATTGTGAAAACAAATACTAACATATGATTTCATGTTAGATGTTATATATATATATATATATATATATATATATATATATATATATATATATATATATATATATATATATTAATATAAAAGCATATAAGCCATAAGTACATTACCACATGTTATAGAAATTACATTTTTGGGTAAACATTTATGTTTATATAATTTTAATTGTATTGCTATATAAATAAAAGTAAACATAACACCTTACAAAATGCCTGATAGAAAATAAGAATGTATATATTTGTAATTACCTCCCTATATCAACTGTTGCCCTTCTAGGGAACTCAGAACAACTTTTTTACCTGTCCATCACGCATGATGACCTCGTAGCTTCTTCAATATCTGAAATAGCCATAGCCAATACGGAAAGTGGAACAGTACACATCGGAAAGCATTATTAAGCATTATAAAAGCTATTGAATGGACAACTACATATTTTTAATAATATCATTTTATATCAAAGAAATTCATAGCTTTTAAATGCTTAATAAAATATAAACAAATGACTGTATACAATAAGAAGATTTGTAATATACAATAAGATGATTTGAAAATAATAAAATAAATATATGAAAATGTTGTTTCTATGTATAAATAACAAAATACAAATTTAAATAATGTAGCATTTCCTACAAAAATAACAATCACTATATGTAACAGATGTGTCATAAATATACATAATAATTCTTAAAATAATTTCATTTTAACAATATTTTTGTATAATTTATTACAATTAAATAATAAATGTATAAATCATGAATTTCTTACATTTTATATCAAACAACAAGCTCCACAAGACAAAATACATCAATACAACAATGGCAATCAGCTAAGTTAAATGACCAATGGGGAAACACCCACACCAACAATAGGTAATCTTCTAGATAACTGGCCTAAATTATTAGGGCCTTTTAAAAACGGTTTTAACAATCTTTTTGTGAATATATGTTTGGAATGTCATTTTACATGATTTCCGGTACAAATAAGTAAGATCTCATTTGTTTATAAAATTGTGTTTTACATCAAAGTTTAACATCAACGTCACTGGGCTTGAGCATTTACTGCATCCCAGCCATATCAGAACCCCACATTAATGATGTGGCTAAAATTAGGTTTGTTGACATATCCCCTAATCGCAAGACATCTCTTTTGTGGTGTCGCGCTTACATTTTTCCGGTCGTTAAAAACGTTCCGGTTGACGTTTCTGCGCATGCGCAATAAATATGTAATCATCAATGTCCAGCGAAACAACAAAGCATTTTCGGTATAAATGCCACGAGCTGTTCGTTAACTTTCCTGTGATGATTACTGTGAAGAGTTTCTTAAAATGTCGTTCAATGCAATAAAAGATTACGTTTTTTTATAAATCACTGTCACGGATTAATGCCCACTAGAGTCACGTGATTTACGCTTGCTATCAAAATATGCCTCAAAACTTGTTTGCCTCGTGTTAATTTGCGACAAACAACTTTGCTGAGAGGTTATATACATCCTAACGAACAACCCGTAATATTTATACCATAAATGCTTTGTCTTTTCGCTGCACATTGATGATATTACATATATCGCGCATGCGCAAAAAGGTCAACCGGAACGTTTCTAACGCCGGAAAAATGTAAGCGCTACAACGGTCCTGATGTGTCTATGGTGCGCTAACTTACTGGCCCGCTAACTGCTCACACCCTGAACCTCAGGCTGAGACATCGGCTCGTTTCCGTCGAATCAACAGCATTAAATTTATCGACACAATTAAAAAATAATAGTTGACTTCTTTGTATTGAAAGTGATGCACAATGACGTTCCGAACATATACACATCGAAAAAATGTGGTAAAACGTTTTGATAAACCCTAATAAGTTAGGCCAGTTAACTGAAAGATTACCCAACACCCAGAACACTGTGACTGTCTACAAGACTACAGGCTTTTGTGAGCGATAAATTAATAAATTCCTTATTTCACTTTTGGGAGTATTTCGCTGACATGCTGACAAGCATAAATGCATAAGTTATATTTCATTGATAATATACCGATATTTGCGCTTTCACATTCGCAAAAGAAATATATACTTATATTATTGTATTTCAAATGTTTTACTACATCGTTATCGTACTCACCCTTCTTTGTATTCTGCCATAGTTGTACCACGTGACTGCGTCTCTCCGCATACGACATGCCACGCAAGCGGCGAAACCGGAGCGGTCCGGAGAGCCTCTCCGCGCTGTTCTTTTTGACGCGGAGAGGTCACGTGACCTCTCCGCGTCAAAAAGAATGGGAAATTTCGCTCCGCGGACGTCCGCGGAGAGGTCGGAGAGGCAAATAGAATACGCCCTAAGGCTCTGGGTCTAGTTGCGTATTAGCGCCCCTAGCGACTAACGTAGATTTGTGGAACCCCACCCAATTGATTGAACCTCCAGCTTATGGTAAGCATAGTAGAATGTGACACAATCTTAACGAATACGGAACGATCAAGAAACAGAGAACGTTTACACACCACCAACTTTATGATATAAACACAACCGTTGCGTTGGCTTACGCTGAAGTATGTTACGGATTTGATTGCGTTTGCTTCGCGATGGGGGTAGCATTTGTGGATCCACGACAAATACAAGAGACTGCTAATAAACTTGACACTATTGAATAATTCTTCGACATGTAAGCAACTCTAAGTAATGATGGGACTTGTCTGGTGACGTATTGCAGAAACTATCGCCGGTAACGTCTAGCGTGAAGTCTCACCAGAAGAAATTATATGCCCGATGTTGATCAAGATTATTCTCGCGGATGTGATTTCCCGAATGTGGAAATTATTTCTTCATCCATGTCTGAATTGTATGAGTAACATTGACAACGGAGAATGATTTTTTTTAATATAACACCCAACTGAAATGAGCACCGAAGCACCATGAAATAGAACATATCTGTTCTATATATCATACTTAGATATAATGATGACATGTAGTCTGACTTCATTGTTGCTAAACCTTGCAGACTATGTGTTAGCACTTGAGAAAGTTCAACAGCCGAGCCACCATATCTGTCAACAACCATCTGTTTCACCATATCTGACAACAACCATCTGTGCCACCATATCTGACAACAACCATCTGTGCCACCAAACTGACAACAACCATCTGTGCCACCATATCTGACAACAACCATCTGTGCCACCATATCTGAACAACAACCATCTGTGCCACCATATCTGAAAACAACCATCTGTGCCACCATATCTGCCAACAAGCATCTGTGCCACCATATCTGACAACAACCATCTGTGCCACCATATCTGACAATAACCATCTGTGCCACTATATCTGATAACAACCATCTGTGCCACCATATATGACAACAACCATCTGTGCCACCATATCTGACAACAACCATCTGTGCCACCATATCTGACAACAACCACCTGTGCCACAATATCTGCCAACAAGCATCTGTGCCACCATATCTGCCAACAAGCATCTGTGCCACCATATCTGACAACAACCATCTGTGCCACAATATCTGACAACAACCATCTGTGCCATCATATCTGACAATAACCATCTGTGCCACTATATCTGATAACAACCATCTGTGCCACCATATATGACAACAACCATCTGTGCCACCTATATCTGACAACAACCATCTGTGCCACCATATCTGACAATAACCATATGTGCCACCATATCTGACAACAACCATTTGTGCCACCATATCTGACAACAACCATCTGTGCCACCATATCTGACAACAACCATCTGTGCCACCATATCTGACAACAACCATCTGTGCCATCATATCTGACAATAACCATCTGTGCCACCATATCTGACAACAACCATCTGTGCCACCATATCTGACAACAACCATCTGTGCCACCATATCTGACAACAACCTATGTGGCAGCATTCAGACACGCTGCTATTAATTCGCGAAGACTATTCGCACAGCAAATATCCCTAGTTTCCCACGATTTAGTCGTCCGACGATTTACTCTATTAGCCACTGCATCTGGTCGTCGTGAGCTGAATTCGTGGAAGTTATTGTTTCTTATTTTCACAATACACGCCTTGCTTTAGTAACTTGTACGTTCATACATTGCCATTTACAACACTCGGCGAATGCATGATTAGAATACAATAGTGTGGTTGACAGAAAGTCCTGCCTACAAACACAATGCCTTCTTCGTTTTTCAAGGCATGTGCCACTGGCGATATATTTTTGTCTAATCGACTTACACAATACCTAGCCAGGACACACCTGGCGTGCATTTGTGTAGCAAAAACTGCCTTTCGACATTGGAGACTTTGTATCGCTAATGATTCGTGAAGCACAGTTTGAGTCCTAAAAGGACCACTTAGGACGAAAAGTACCCTGGCAGTGACCACCCTAAGGGCCTGCATAGAAAGTGACCACAATATAAACAGAATAGTCAGTCAGTAGAACGCAGCTGAGTGCTGCAAAGAACACGGAACTGGGATCACATTGTACCTTTTTTCTTCCCGTTACGTCCTCTTCCTACTATATATATTATTGAGTAACTCATAGTTTCTGACAGAAACAATACCAGACACACCACCTCCAATAAACGTTGGCTGAGATTCATAGTGTCGTGTCAGTTTTTCGTCACTTTTATAATGTTCTGGCATGTACGACCTCAAGTGTGTACTTCAATCATAGGACACAGTCACGTTTCTGGTGTGAAGCTCGTTTAAACAAATATAGTCAGTACAGCGTTCCTCGACACGTAACCTGACGATGCGAATGTTTCAAGGTCGAGGTCACCGTAATTATGACGTAATTACGTATTTGCGTAATGTTCGCATACCTGATGGGAAGCATGACACGCGAGTGTGCGTGCGTGTGTGTGTGTGCGGGTGTGTATTTATATCCGTTTATGTTTTATATAACTCTTACAATTTTAAGGACGATTTGAGCGTGTGCGACTGCCTGCATGTACTAACATCATTCTGGACGGGACAGCAACTTGATTGTGGACGTGAGTAACAAATGATTGAACCAATCTATATCTCTAATCACATTTGTTGCGCTACTATTGCAACTGTAGTCGTCTTTTACAAAGCAGGCTACTCTTCTTTGTATCTAATGATAGACTGGCATTAGCTGAACAAATTTATTATATGTTTGAAAGATGTGTGTTTATCTGTTCCCTGCTAAATATGAAAGTGGCAGAAGACAACGGAAGCGGAGGCAGCTGTTTAATCAACTGTAACGGTTGTATATCTCACCATCACTACCGCTACTGAAGCAGTTGCACTGGCTTCCAGCTGTAAATCGAATTAAATATAAATTGGCAACTATTACATATCGTACTTTTTTACTAAACACCCGACATACTTAATTAGTTAATCTGCTACATTTCTCTGATGATATCTCCAGTACCCTTAGAACATAACAAGGACAATTCTTATATAGCACAATCCTCATGACCGTTCAGAGCACTTTACACTTTACTTCCCTGACAGACCTGTTCACTCAGACACCATCTCGGCTTATCTGGGAAACATCCAGCCATATGCTACAATGAATCCGCGAAGGTTGCTCGTACATATACCAACCACTGTCTATAGTCAGGTACTCATTTATACAGCTGAGTGAACTGGAGCAATGTAGAGTGAAGAAACTAGCTCAAGGTTTTAACATCACTGGGGCAGCACAGGATTCGAAATGATGCTTTTGTTATCGAGATGCGTCAGTCTGCTACCTGGATACCGATTAGGGTTCACAAAATGTGTATTGGTATGTGTAAAATTTGATGAAATTGAGAAAAACAGTGATTGATGATGATTAAGGGGTGAAGCAAATAATCGGGAAATTTCAACTCCCACTTTTACTTTCTAAAAACCAGGAAACCACATTTTGGGAAACCAGGGAATTTATTTCAAACCATTTTATTTTGGACGGGGGCCCCTTTTACACGATAATTTTCTTTGGTTCCATGGTCCAAACTTTTACTTTTGGCCCGGGGTACCCGTGTATTTGCTGGACACCAATTTTTCTTTCTGGCTGGGGTCCCTTTTCTTTCTCGCCCGGGGTACCACTTTTACTTTCGGGCCCGCGGTACCACTTTACCTGGACCAGGGTACCACATTTCTGGACCAGGGTACCACTTTTACTTTCTGGACCAGGGTACCACTTTTACTTTCTGGACCAGGGTACCACTTTTACTTTCTGGACCAGGGTACCTCTTTTACTTTCTGGACCAGGGTACCTCTTTTACTTTCTGGACCAGGGTACCATTTCACTAACAAACTCTTAAGCCCGATTTTGCATTTTTAAATGAATAATACACACACGCACGCACACACGCACGCACACACACGCGCTCACAGACACATACACCACACACACACGCACATACACAAAAACTCACACGCACACGCACGTGAACATAGCTTTTAAATCCTGCGTTTGTGCCAAAAAAGGACGAAATTTGTAATTCTCACATAACAGTAAAGTGTGATATGTTCTGAGCCGTCGTACGTACTTAATTCAGCGCTGTGGCAGAACTGGTATAGTTTACTTTGTAACATAGTTGTTTAAAAATTAACTATGAGCAACTACATAAGTCATTACACACAAACAGCGTTACTGGCTTTGTAAATATAAAACAAATCCAATAATCCAAAATAATTATGTGGGTGGGTGAGTGTGTGTAGGGGGCCATTTGGAATAAACCATTTATTTAATGTCGCTTAATTCTCCGTAGTAAACGCAAAATGTGGGCAAATTATGCTCTTTATATATACATACATATATATATATATATATATATATATATATATATATATATATATATATGTGTGTGTGTGTTATATATATATATAGAAAGAGAGTTTTGCCGTTCCTGTAAACGAGTGATTATGTGTTGACGTAATAAACCAGTTGCAATTTACTAACGTATCATGTAATATCACCATTCTCTTCAATATAAATATTTGTAGTCCCGTCTCTATATACACCCAGTAATTATTTTAGCAACTCAGACACTTGGACATAGACACACGTCAATGTAGCACTGCACAAGTCACTTGAAGACATAGACACACGTCAATGTAGCACTGCACAAGTCACTTGAAGACATAGACACACGTCAATGTAGCACTGCACAAGTCACTTGAAGACATAGACACACGTCAATGTAGCACTGCACAAGTCACTTGAAGACATACACACACGTCAATGTAGCACTGCACAAGTCACTTGAAGACATACACACACGTCAATGTAGCACTGCACAAGTCACTTGAAGACATAGACACACGTCAATGTAGCACTGCACAAGTCACTTGAAGACATAGACACACGTCAATGTAGCACTGCACAAGTCACTTGAAGACATACACACACGTCAATGTAGCACTGCACAAGTCACTTGAAGACATAGACACACGTCAATGTAGCACTGCACAAGTTACGTGAAGACATAGACACACGTCAATGTAGCACTGCACAAGTCACTTGAAGACATAGACACATGTCAATGTAGCACTGCACAAGTCACTTGAAGACATAGACACATGTCAATGTAGCACTGCACAAGTCACTTGAATACATACACACACGTCAATGTAGCACTGCACAAGTCACTTGAAGACATAGACACACGTCAATGTAGCACTGCACAAGTCACTTGAAGACATACACACACGTCAATGTAGCACTGCACAAGTCACTTGAAGACATAGACACACGTCAATGTAGCACTGCACAAGTCACTTGAAGACATACACACACGTCAATGTAGCACTGCACAAGTCACTTGAAGACATAGACACACGTCAATGTAGCACTGCACAAGTCACTTGAAGACATAGACACACGTCAATGTAGCACTGCACAAGTCACTTGAAGACATACACACACGTCAATGTAGCACTGCACAAGTCACTTGAAGACATACACAAACGTCAATGTAGCACTGCACAAGTCACTTGAAGACATACACACATGTCAATGTAGCACTGCACAAGTCACTTGAAGACATACACACACGTCAATGTAGCACTGCACAAGTCACTTGAAGACATACACACACGTCAATGTAACACTGCACAAGTCACTTGAAGACATAGACACACGTCAATGTAGCACTGCACAAGTCACTTGAAGACATAGACACACGTCAATGTAGCACTGCACAAGTCACTTGAAGACATAGACACACGTCAATGTAGCACTGCACATGTCACTTGAAGACATAGACACACGTCAATGTAGCACTGCACAAGTCACTTGAAGACATACACAAACGTCAATGTAGCACTGCACAAGTCACTTGAAAAATACCCCGTCAATGTAGCACTGCACAAGTCATTTGAAGACATACACACACGTCAATGTAGCACTGCAAAATTTGAAGACATACACACACGTCAATGAAACACTGCACAAGTCACTTGAAGACATAGACACACGTCAATGTAGCACTCCCAAATCACTTGAAGACATAGACACAGTCAATGTACCCTCACAATTTGAAGACATAGACACACGTAAATTAAATGCACAGTCACTTGAAGACATAACACCGTCAATGTCCCCAAAGTCACTTAAAGCATGACCACGTCAATGTACACTGCACAAGTCACTTGAAGACATAGAACACGTCAATGTAGCACTGCACAAGTTTGAAAAATACAACACTCAATGTAGCACTGCACAAGTCACTTGAAGACATAGACACATGTCAATGTGCCTAAAAATCCAAGCTCACCCCGTCAATGTAGCACTGCACAAGTCAGGACATAGACACACGTCAATGTAGCACTGCACAAGTCACAAAGACAAAAATCAATGTAGCACTGCACAAGCACTTGAAGACATACACACATCAATGTAGCACTGCACAAGTCACTTGAAGACATAACACACGTCAATGTAGCACTGCACAAGTCCTTGAAGACATAACACAGTCAATGTAGCACTGCACAAGTCACTTAAGACTACCACACGTCAATGTACACTACAAGTCATTGAAACATACCCCCGTCAATGTAGCACTGCACAAGTCACTTGAAGACCAAAATTTCAATGTAGCACTGCACAAGTCATTGAAGACATACACAACGTCAATGTAGCACTGAAAAGTCACTTGAAGACATAGACACAGTCAATGTACACTGCACAAGTCACTTGAAGACATAGACACACGTCAATGTACCTAAACCCTTAAGACATGACACATCAATGTAGCACTCAAAAGTCATTGAAGACATGAACACGTCAATGTTGCACTGCACAAGTCACTTGAAGACATAGACACAGTCAATGTAGCACTGCACAAGTCACTTGAAGACATAACACACGTCAATGTAGCACGCACAAGTCACTTGAAGACATAGACACACGTCAATGTAGCACTGCACAAGTCACTTGAAGACATAGACACACGTCAATGTAGCACTGCACAAGTCACTTGAAGACATAGACACACGTCAATGTAGCATCCCGTCACTTGAAGACATAGACACACGTCAATGTTGCACTGCACAAGTCACTTGAAGACATAAACACACGTCAATGTAGCACTGCACAAGTCACTTGAAGACATAGACACACGTCAATGTTGCACTGCACAAGTCACTTGAAGACATAAACACACGTCAATGTTGCACTGCACAAGTCACTTGAAGACATACACAAGTCAATGTTGCACTGCACAAGTCACTTGAAGACATACACACACGTCAATGTTGCACTGCACAAGTTATTGACCTCTCCTAAATTTGTGGATGATGGATGGGTCGGTGGGTAGCACAGATCGTATCAATCGTTTATTATTAAAAAAAATTGTGTTTACAAAACCCAATAATTTAACCTAACACTTAACTGACCTGATGTGCCACGACATACAGTATCCATAACACTATAACTAGGAACGATCGCACAACGCACAATGAATGCCATTTTATTCACCGTCGTCAGTTGGGCTTGAAACGAACGACGTCGCTGCGGTGTTTGCGACATTGTATTCAGGTCAAACACTGGAACTGAACATGACAATGAAACAAACTGTCACGGCTTAAACAAAGCGTGAGGTTCATCGCGCACATGGCGCACTTGGACGCGACTCGGAAATCACCGCCGGCAGCCATAGCCGACCCATGGCGCGTCAAAAATGTGTATGTGGCGCCAGTTGCTCTGGACTGCAACTCGCCTGCATTTGGCACGTCAGCCACTTCAGAAAGACGTACTTCTGGCGCCACTGTATATCTTCATCTACGCGTTTCAGGATCAGATATTCGCCCATCCAGTGATTTGCGAAGCACCATAAATCGGAAAAGCGAGTTTCCAGGTACAACGTCAGGCAGGGAGGGGAGTCGAAACACGTGGCGTTGATCGTGAACGTGTCGGTGCTATCAACAAAATGTTACCGTTACAACAGTAAAAGAGTAATCTCCTATAAGCGGACAGCATTAGAAATGTAAATACTTACGTACAGACCAACAGGTTGGTGGAAAATCGGAATTGAGTTTTCTCAGTGGCATAATTATATTTACTGATGGTCCACAAGCAGATATTTCTGAAATGGCAGTTTTTATTTTAAATCATCACATAAATAAAAAATATCCGCACTTGCACTTCCTTAAATAGAGACGTTGATCACAGACACGCTGTTGTTTTAAATCATGACTGGCTCGCATTGAGTAAGCTATTTTCCGTCTTGTAAGTAAATACTGAATATGTGATGGTACATAACTGTAGTACAGTCCGTACATAATAATTCAATTGTCAGTTGTATGATATCTGGAAATGTGAGTACATGTTGTTGGCAAAGTGAGTTTGTACGATCCAATTGTCCTGCACGAAATACAATTCGGATTACTCTTTTCTGTAGTAAAACGATATTGTTAGTATTTGTTGGATGTTTATCCGTATCCACACAGTAATTTAAATAAGGCAACAAGAGATAACTGTATAAATGCACGGACTATTTCTATCAAGTATATGATTGCGTATATGCATAATACCAGTACTTTTTGAAAGCTTCGATTGTGCATATTTTTTATCAACCATAAAATAGGAATCCCTATTTAGGCTTGAGTCATGGGCAGATCAATATTTATATTATCAAAGGGTAATTTGCAACCTGAAGGAAATATGCTTTCCTACTAAGATTGTTACGAGGCATACGGCTGATAGGTAAAAGACAGCGTGCTCACATGAATGGTGATTTGAACCAAGCAAAAATATTGCGTAATAAGGCTAACCGAGCCGCTTCGAAACTTAAGTATAATTTCTACCAAACACAAATTGCAGCAATGCATGAATCGGGAGTGCATGATTGTTAGAAACATATGAAAAACAAATGGCAACTCATGCATGCAAGGTCTAGCTAACAAAATAACGGATGCTGATTGTGACTTACTGGCCAATACAATGAAGAGTTCTTTGTATATGTAAGAGTCCTTTG
Source organism: Ridgeia piscesae (assembly GCA_025642075.2). Classification (NCBI taxonomy): domain Eukaryota; kingdom Metazoa; phylum Annelida; class Polychaeta; order Sabellida; family Siboglinidae; genus Ridgeia; species Ridgeia piscesae. Next base: position 385,632 of record JAODUO010000087.1, on the reverse strand, counting down.
CCTCGGTTAAATACGAATGACATGGTTGTTCGCGGTTAACGAAGAATTGTCGGATCAGTATGTGATAAGCGTACCGCTACTTTGAAAACCTTGGAGAGTGTTAAAGTAAAAGAATTCATGCACATTTTCTCGCCCCTCCATTAACAACTGTTTTTAAAAAGTCACTAAGAGAAGGTGTACTCCCTATGGAATAGAAAATGACAAATGTAATACGGTTGCCAAAACCTAATCCACCTGTGTCGATTGAAAACAAATATTAGACCAATTTTACTAATTCCAATAGCTGCTAAGGTGGTTAAATCTATAATACTGAAATGGGTGGATGAAGCAATTTGGTGGAATTAGCGGAACCTCCACAACAGATGTTCTTGTCGAAGTGATTCACTTATGGCAAAGGCGACAGATCAATTGAACTCATATGTCAGAGTTGTAATGCTAGATGTTAGCAAAGCAAGCAAATTATTAATCATAATTTGTTACTAGAAAAGCTAGAGATATATACTAGTGTACATCTTCAAACCTAAATAATTTTATTTGATTTATATTAATTTATATAATTTATATTTATTAATACATTTATTATTATATCTCTTGTACAGCGCACAGATTCGCCATGCAGGAATTAGCGCTATAGAAAAACAGCATTATTTTTATTACGTTTGCCCTCACGTATTGTAAGATGGATGCCAACGTTTCTATTGGACAGAACTCAACGAGTAAAAATAGGAAATGAATATTCCCATTCTGGTCATCCCTATTGGGGAGTACCGCAAGGAACATTGTCCGGACCTAAATATTTCCTTGTTTACATAAATGATTTAAAAACGACTGTTCCATTGTATAAGTATGTAGATGACAGTACATTATTTTAATATGCGTCAGAAAGGATGTATCTGTTATACAAGAGTCAGTCGATGTTGTTACTAGGTGGACAGAACAGAATGACATGACAATTAATTCGGAAAATCAAAAGAAATAATTATTAGCTTAGTCAGAAACACTGTCCCGAATATAAAGATTGGTGGCACGGATATTGCACAAGTTTGCCATACCAAACTGTTAGGTGTGATTATTTCTCAGGATCTGATATGGAGTAACACGTGGAAGATATTGTGGAAGAAGGCCGGTAAACGATTGTACATATTATATCAGTTAATGTGTGCAAGGATTACACAGAAAGATTTGGTCACTATATATGTCATGATTGTGAGACCGGTTTTAGAATGTGCATGCCCTGTATGGCACATTAACTTGCCCCAATATGTATCTGACAATATAGAAATTATACAGAGAAGGGCATTAAAATTTATTTTTCCTGGATTGGGTTACGCTGAAATATTCAGGTGTGTCAACCTGAATACGTTAAAAGTAAGACGAACAGCCTTTTCCAAAAATAGTTTGATAAAATTAAAGTCGACACAAATAGATTAAACCATCTGCTGCGTGATAAAAGGCATTCCAAATATGATATTAGGCAAGTAAATGTGTATACTTGTTACCAATATCCAGAACAAATAGATTCCGTAACTCCTTTATACCGAGGGGATTATACAACTGCCAATAAACACGGCACGGCAGAATACAGTAGATTAATACGGTATCACATGTGTTGTTAAATTGTAATTTATTGTATAATATGAATCCATCTCAGTTTAGTTTCTAATAAAACTTGTGTTGTGTTATGTTAATTATGTTATATGACTTTTCAGTTTCGAAGTTCATAAAAAAACACCCACAAATGTTATGACTATTACTTTTTCGACATTAACATTTTGCGTTTTTAGATTGACTTTTTTATTGAGCATACGACTGCCAAATAGTTTATAATTTGTTTTAGTTATGTTCACAGTTAATGCATTTACTGCCTGTGACACTAAACTAATAAAACTACTTAAGAAGGATGCGTCCTCAGACCTCCATTGTGTGTCGTACACATGACTGCCAGACTTGGAAAAGATGACGAGGATATACTATCACACGACCTAATTGTCACAGAACAATGACCACACGACCTAATTGTCACAGAACAATGACGTAATAAATGGTTGTTAAAACATCACCCAGACACGTGAAAACACACGCAAATTGCCGAAGGAATACAAGTGAAAAAACAGTGTTTCGTGACAGCCAATAACATTGAACACTCATTGCCCACCACAGAAAAGCGCTGCCTTCCCAGGTGCTACATGGTCAAAGCTCTCGCTTGGTACACACATAAGCCGAATGGTAGAGTAAATATCCAGAATGACAAAAATAAGCAGATAATTTCCCCGTTCCTAGAGTCCCAAACATACAGATTTTCTTGCAAATATATAAGACAACAAAATGCCCACTTAGACTATGTCGTAGCAGTATTGTATACACATAAGCCGAAACATCAAACTCACCGTACATAGAAAATAAACTACTAAAGCTCCTCCCACCAGCATATAGAATAATAAGAGGAAACACGATGTGATGACATATACCAGATGATGCTCAACATACACAATTATGAATCTGAACAAAACATCTAGAAATGTGACAAAGTATCAAACATTTGTTAACAAAAGACATACCCGCTCAACTTATCCACATAGCCAGCTAAGCTAAATTACGAAAATGCCTCAGAGTGGCTGAACTATGCAACAGATTCCCAGAAACAGTACCACAAGCTAGCTAGCTAGCTAGCATTTAAAAATCGTCTAGACAAAGTCTGATATAACCAGACGATTTTTATTACTATGAAGCTACGCTAAAAGTAACTACTGATAACGAAAATCTAACACAAGATTAAGATAATGAAATTCTGATCATTTAGGAACCAAGGCTGGTAAATGATCTTGGTTTAGAAACACTTTTTTAAATGCGTAAACATCGACAAATGTCTCACATGAGTGGGTCTTAACATATTCGATACTTGCATGTACTTACTTGTTTCTTTCGAAGTCGTCTCTGTAGGGATTATCAAGATATATGGGGTCACTGCGCATTTTTTTCTGAATCATTGTCATTCTCATCGAGTCGTCAGTTCCAGCAAGATATTTATCTGCCGTCTTCAACTCCACATGATATATACATTCTGCAACATGTACTAACGACCAATCACATAGCAAATGCTATCATGTTGTTCGTGTGTGCATATATGTGTGT
>JAODUO010000087.1:365000-380000 GCA_025642075.2 Ridgeia piscesae | reverse complement strand
TCAAAAGATTGCGCCCAAGACAAAGGATTCTGACACCCTACTGTATCGCGGATTATTGACTCAAACGTAAAGTTTAAAAAAATAAATGTGTCCGATATTATCACATCACTAGCCAGGTGCTGTCCGGCAGCCGGCCACAGGTGACCACCATTGTGAAGCACCGACGTCTACGTCTGGGCACCGGTCACTGTGGAATGTGTACGGCTGCTACAATGAAAAGCAGAAACTTGTGCAAACTGCTCATATTACTTCGTTAAGTAGATGGCCTAGTGGATGATATAAATACGTAAGTCTACATATATGCATACTCTTAACAATTTCATCAATACTAAGCATTTGCAATTACACTAGACATTACTACTGTACGCCAATGATGTTGACAGAATATATGCTACCGGTTTGGTGATTAACATATTACGACCTTTGGGATGTTTGAACTATAAACGCCAAACCGTTGACGTATTCCTGGTTGTGACGGGTTCGGATCGTATGGAACGTAATGGTAAATATTGCCTTGGTGTATTGTAATCCCGTCGTCTGTGAAGGCTGTTACAATTGTACGTGTGCATGGAACCTGGTATAACGCCAGACTGTACAGCAGGATATTGCAGCAATGTAAGTGATGAAGACTTTCCGTAATATGTAGAAGAAATATGCCTGCCGTGAATATAAACATACCGTGGTATACATAAATGTATAGTTGAATTCACGACTGCTTTAGTGCAAACGCATTTTCCCGCGCAACGTTTCGACCATTCATGCACGGAATTACGAATATGACAACCCATGAATATTGGAAATCATTATTACATCAAAGTAAACCTTTGACATTGCGTTCTACTGATAAACATGACACAGATTTTCAAAAATGCATTTATTTGTTAAGTACAAACACTGTATGCTAGCTGTGAACGTATTCTAATTTATTATGTACCGATTCATGTCCGTGTCAGGTGTCAAGTGAACATATAAACGAAGAAATAGTACGTAAGATACATATTTATTTTTGATAGTGATACAACAGTGAGTGTTGCTTGTGGATTATATTAATGAAATGTTACATGTTGCATATTATGATTATTTGTTGAAACCATGAACATCACTGAATCTTGCATATTGATCTTCTGGTATTGACGCAACGAACAACAGTAAATGTTTCATGTTGAGTTGCAACTATTGACATTATGAGGAACACCGAATGGTGCACACTGATTTGCAATTGTAAACGCCAAGAATAACACTGATTAGTGCCCACTCAGCCGCAATTATTAACACCAAAACTAACAGTGAATGCACTTAACCACAGTCATTGACACAATGAATAACAGTTGTTATTGACACCGTGAATAATGCTGCTCACTCAGCTGTAGTTAACAACACCACGAATAACAATGAATGCTCTGTCGTTTCAGCTGCAGTTATTAGCACAATAGCTAATAGTGAATGTTGCCAATGAACCTGCAGTGCTGATATCATGAACAGCAATGAATGCAGCCAATTGAGCTGCCGTTATTGACTTCACGAATACCAATGAATGTTGCCGAGTGAACAAAGCGAACTGGAACCACGAATAACAATGAATGCTGTGGATTGAGTTGTAGTTATTAAACCCATGCATAACAATGAATTGTAACCATTGGGGTGCAGATATTGTCCCACAAACAACAATGAACTCTGTTGTGCACTGAACTCCACTGGAATATAATGTTTGCACATATTTTGGGGTTATTCAAGAGATTGCGCCCAAGACAAAGGATTCAGACAGCCTACTGTATACATCATCGCGGATTATTGACTGAAACGTAAAGTTTAACAAATAAATGTGTCCGAAATAGTTACCAATTTCACCAATGTCACTGAATGTTCCACACCGATCAGCAATTATTGACATCTCACTTACTTAACACATTGTAGTGCATACAATGAGCTTAATTATTGTAAATCGCGGGCATCACTGTGAAATGTCGTATTACTGAGAGTCGTTTGGAACAATTTATTTACTTGTGTAATATTTACTTAGTGATATTCATATTTGCCGTCGTGCACTGTGTTCAGGCACATGGTACTTATTTACCAGTTAAAAACGGTGTAGCATTCGGTTTTGCCTATCTAAAATGGTGTGTATCGTGATACACCGGTGATACACCGACGTATCATTCCGCCCAGGTAAATAGCCAGTAATGGACAATCATCAATGACGACGGAGGAACCAATGAGCAAAGCGAAATAAATCATCTCAATGTCATCCCACAAAGGTGTTTATGTTGATGTTTATATAGTCAACTATCCCGCTGCAAGATATTGCAGGAGTCTACATTATCGTGAACATTGTTAATGTTGATGTTTATATAGTCAACTGTCCTGCAGCAAGACATTGCAGGAGTCTATGTTATCGTGAACATTGTTGATGCTGATGTTCATATAGTCAACTAACCTGCTGCAAGCCATTGCAGGAGTCTACGTCATCGTGAACAGTGTTGATGTTGATATTCGTATAGTCAACTGTCCTGCTGCAAGACATTGCAAGCGTCTATGTTATCGTGAACATTGTTGATGCTGATGTTCATATAGTAAACTAACCTGCTGCAAGCCATTGCAGGAGTCTACGTCATCGTGAACAGTGTTGATGTTGATATTCGTATAGTCAACTGTCCTGCTGCAAGACACTGCAGGAGTCTACGTTATCGTGAACATTGTTGATGTTGATGTTCGTATAGTCAACTGTCCTGCTGCAAGACATTGCAGGAGTCTACGTTATCGTGAACATTGTTGATGTTGATGTTGATATAGTCAACTAACCTGCTGCAAGACATTGCAGGGGTCTATGTTATCGTGAACAGTGTTGATGTTGATGTTGATATAGTCAACTGTCCTGCTGCAAGACATTGCAGGGGTCTACGTTATCGTGAACAGTGTTGATGTTTTCATGTGTCGACATGTGGCCGTGATTGGTACAGTGTTTGCAAGGTATGTCAAGACAATGTCGTCATCACATGCTACACGAACAAACAGCTCTCAGTGGACAACCACAGCTCAGTGTCAGTATACGTATATCACCACTGTCCGAGCCATCTTGCAATTTACCTTTGGTTGCGCTTCACATAGCAACGTCAGGATACATAACGCAGACACACCAATTACGCTGACCAATTTGGCGGTTTGCTATATGATGCGTAGTATACAATAACTGTATTCGTATGAGAATGCAAACCACGAGTGTCCAAGGACCAATGCAACAACATATGCAGCAGAGCTCACAATACCGACAGCATAAACTAAAACAAATTATTGGAGGTTCGTTAATCACCTCCAAAATTCAAAACAAATCTTTTGGTAAGTCACATTATCTCTTTGCCAAGAATAAATTAAATAACGATATTTATGTTCAAGAACCTCATTGGTTCTCTTCGTGCTTTCGACAAGAAACCGCCTTCCGGGAAGCTATACGTGTTAACGACCCGGTCCGTCAGTCTCAGAGGTCACCAACAAAAGACGTTTTTGCGATATTCTGCTGACATTGCGATGTCAGTCAGCCAGATAAACGTTTCCGTCAGGAAGAAACTGTACTGGGTTAGGGGTCGAAGTTAAAGTGTTGGTATGGTAGCTGTCTGTTTCCACAAAGAACCATTATCGCACCTCAGGGGTCGATACGGCTGATTACGTCAGTACCAGCTAATATTTTGGGTGATTTCAGCCACGTGCTGCTCGTGTTGCGTGGAATGTCTATGGCACGAATGAGTCATTGTATTGTCATTCCTACCAGCCGTGAATCAGCCTTCAAATTGGGTTGGGCATTAGCGCTGTTCACACGGCTGACACAGTAGCGACTGGCGAAGTCAATTGCTATAATTGTATAGTTCGACTCCGCTAACTCATCAGCGTTACATAGACGTAAACTGCGCGGATGACGAGGACGAATTATACGAGGCAACTGTCGAGGTCCACCTGCCGGCCTGGTTGTTGTGTTCCGCCGAGAAACAACTACACCGACGCGTCGTATACGTGGTAGCAATAGATTTCGATTGTCTGGTTTTGCAGAGAAGACAATTCACCACAACGGACTTGTTGACATTATTCATGTTCTTCCTTCAGGAAGTAGGCACTGGTGCATGCAGTTCAGTGCAGGAGTTTTGTGCCTGCGACCATCAGAAAATTGAACCAGTAATATTGATGTCTACGGGTTCGTTTTTTGTTGCATTTTGCACTTCATTGACACTTATTTGACACTCTTTTCCATATTTTAAATACACATCTAATATGTACTACATTTCATTTCTTGTACTTGAGATCATGAGTTGTATGACGAGGACAATAAAGTGAATTGTAAGTCACTCAAAGTTCGCTGTCTGGTGTCAGCACACAGTTAATATTCCCACCAGGATTATATGAAGCCCAGACGCAGGAACATTCTAAAACTTATTGGCTGTTGTTATCATCATCTCAGGCCGGTCGAGATCAGTAAAATTCCAATATTTCGTTCTCTCGTAAAATGCCAGTATGTATGACACCTCTCAATATTTACAAATGAATGCAGGCAGTAATATAGCAGAGATGTCAACAAGCCAAATCACTGCCATGAATCCATCAGCATAGTAAAATCAGCTAAAAATGCACCATGTCACTAACAAAGGATTCCACAATCACACCGGAACTACCTCAAATGCACTATAACAGTGAAATAATATATATATATATATATATATATATATATAATATATATATAATATATATATATATATATATATATATATATATATATATATACTTATATAGTTTGTAGCCAAACAGGAAGTCTAACTGTGTCATGACCCGTCTGATTTCACCTAGCGGGGTTTAAAGTGACGTATGGTCCGCCGATGATACACTACACGTGCGTGTCTTCTGTCACGGCAGAGATTATGGACGTTGACCTTTCGTGGTCAGATGCCGGGGTCACCATAATGGCGACGTTGCGGCTCGTGTCGGATTCTCCACCGGCACCCCCGCAGCACTTAATACACGGGACTATACGACAAAACTCCCGCCGGAACTTCCGCCCACTCACCGAATACAACAGGAAGTTGATGGCGTGGTTCGTGTACATCAGATTCGACACGACCGTGCGCCACAGTCGCCAGATGGCGCTGCCGTGCGCCTCCTTCGGCGGCACCCAGCTCTTCTCGAGGATCAACGTGACGGCGATTGGACCAGTGAGGATGATGAAGGCGAACGTGACGGACAGCAGCATGGTCGTGATCTGTTGCTCGCTGCCCGAGTGGCTACTTCCGGTTGCCGGCTTCGCGCCGCCGCCGTTGGAGAGGTGCTTCTGTTCGGCAGCGCGCTGGCGGACGGTGTGGATGATGAGTGGGTTGAAAGATGGCGAGCATCGTGAGCGGAAAGAAGGAGTAGACGCTCGCGTCGAGCCACGGCCATATGTAAATATGGAAGTAGCCGTAGGACATGTCGAGAGTGGCCAGCCCGCTGAAGAGACACATCTTGCGTCCGGTGGCGGCGTCCACCAGCATCGTGCGCGTGAACAGGTTGTGCGCGTCGAGCGCGAGGATCGCCGTGGCAATGCCGGCGATGACGTAGACGGACTTGCGGCGCGTGAGGTGCACGTGCGCCCAGAACGGGAAGCGGATGGCGACGTAGCGCTCGGCCGTCATGGCGACGAGAAGCGTGACTGAGAAGTGGATGGCGTAGTAGAACAGGAAGAGGATGAGCTTGCACGACCACACACTCGTCGTGTCGACGAAACGGCCCAGCCACCAAACGAAGGCGATCACCAGCGTCACTGCGTCACTTCCGCTAATGGCGCTCATGTATAGGCACGTGCTGTGCTTGCGCATGCGCTTGCTAAGCGTCACGATTAATGAGGTCACGTTGGCGACGATGCCGAACAGAGCAATGAACGCCTGATAGTAGAGACGGATGGCGTGGTGAATGTCGAGCTCTATGTAGTTGACGACTGCGGTTTCCAAAAGCGACTCTGATGTCCCGTTTGTGTCGTTTAACAAACGCTTGAATGTAGTGTTGAACATTTCATAAACTCTGCTTGGAACGGCCAGGTCAGGAATGATTGTCGAATACCCGACAGTTGCGCTGGCCATGTTTCCGATGTTGGCTCGACTTGCATTTTCCATTATCTGCAAAATAATACACACATGATGTATTGATTGGTTTATCAACGCGATATTATGTTGGTTATCTGATGGTGTACTTTTTTATCGTAGTATCATTACAAAGTGGTAATTTGTGGTCACTTGTTCAGTAATTGATAAGAATGCATAATACAGCGTGGGCAAAACTGAGATCATGTCTCCGTTAGTATCAGGTGGATCAAAATTGCGTTGTCATATTCTATTCTCTCTCTCTCTCTCTCTCTCTCTCTCTCTCTCTCTCTCTCTCTCTCTCTCTCTCTCTCTCTTCTCTCTCTCTCTCTCTCTCTCTCTCTCTCTCTCTCTCTCTCTCTCTCTCTCTCTCTCTCTCTCTCTCTCTCTCTCTCTCTCTCTCTCTCGCTCTCTCTCTTTCTCTCTCTCTCTCTCTCTCCTTCTCGCTCTCTCTCTCCTCTCTCTCTCTCTCTCTCACTCTCTCGCTCTCCTCTCTCTCTCTCTCTCTCTCTCTCTCTCTCTCTCTCTCTCACTCTCTCCTCTCTCTCTCTCTCGTCTCTCTCTCTCTTTCTCTCTCTCTCTCTCTCTCTCTCTCTCTCTCTCTCTCTCTCTCTCTCTCTTCTCTCTCTCTCTCTCTCTCTCTCTCTCTCTCTCTCTCTCTCTCTCTCTCTCTCTTCTCTCTCTCTCTCTCTCTCTCTCTCTCTCTCTCTCTCTCTCTCTCTCTCTCTCTCTCTCTCTCTCTCTCTCTCTCTCTCTCTTTTCTCTCTCTCTCTCTCTCTCTCTCTCTCTCTCTATCAGTAATATTAATTACAAATCCATTATAAAGAGCTATATAGTGTTTGCATGTGCATTTGAGAGTGCACCAAGTATACCGCCCAGATGCCTATTATTTGTTATGCACAACAAATTGTCTTTCTTTTATCAAGTGTTACATTTCCCACTTGTGAGACAGAGTTATATTGACGACGATACGTAAAACATTTGGTGTCACACCTCATAACGCCATCGACAAGACGACGAAACGGCTCTAGACACAATAACCGCACATCCGTATTCCATAGGTGATTGATCCATAAAGTCACACCTATTAGATCAATTGCCTATTAATGTCGAAAACAAAATAACTGCTCCAGGCAAATTTTCTTTCCGTGACAACTCATGTTCGCAGGTGCTGTAAACACAGACGCGACCTGCTAAACTGCACTCATTGTTCCGTGACTTATTGAAGGTGTCTCCGCTGGCGCCATTCCAACTCTGCAGCAATATTTGTTAAGCTGAAGGCATCACAACAGTCACGCAGGTGTAAAGAGATAGAGCAATCCATCACCGTAGGTAAATCGATCAAGTGTTACATGTTGGTGACATCGTACGGTAGCACGAGAGGAATGTGACATTACTCGTTGCTATGTTCATAGCTCACATATTCCAGTGCTCACAGTTAGCATGTTCATAGTTTACACAGCTCAACGTTCACACCACAGTGCAACGTTTCCCCTAATTGCTACAGGTGCAATTTACACACGAAGTAATGCTATACCTTAAGGGTAACATATATACCGGGTATTTCATTACATTTATTTATAAGTTCCTTGTAGCAGTCTGACTTGAATTATATGTGACAATTTGTTTACTTTAGTTTGTGTGAAATGTGGATCTGTGCTCGCTCGCTCTCTGTCCTCTGTCCTCTGTCCTCTGTCCTCTGTCCTCTGTCCTCTGTCCTCTGTCCTCTGTCCTCTGTCCTCTGTCCTCTGTCCTCTGTCCTCCGTCCTCCGTCCTCTGTCCTCGTCCTCTGTCTTGTCCTCCTCGTCCTCTGTCCTCTCTGTCCTCTGTCCTCTGTCCTCTGTCCTCTTCCCTGTTCTCTGTCCTCTCGTCCTCTGTCTTTTGCCTCTGTTCTCTGTCCTCTGTCCTCTGTCCTCTGTCCTCTGCCTCTGCCTCTGTCCTCTGTCCTCTGTCCTCTGTCCTGTCCTCTGTCCTCTGTCCTCTGTCCTCTGTCCTCTGTCCTCTGCCTCTGTCCTCTGTCCTCTGCCTCTGTCCTCTGTCCTCTGTCCTCTGTCCTCTGTCCTCTGTCCTCTGTCCTCTGCTCTGCCTCTGTCCTCTGTCCTCTGTCCTCTGTCCTCTGTCCTCTGTCCTCTGCCTCTGCCTCTGCCTCTGCCTCTGCCTCTGCCTCTGCCTCTCTCTGCCTCTGCCTCTGCCTCTGCTCTCCTCTGCCTCTGCCTCTGCCTCTGCCTCTGCCTCTGCCTCTGCCTCTGCCTCTGCCTCTCTGCCTCTCTGCCTCTCGCCTCCCTGCCTCTCTGCCTCTGCCTCTGCCTCTCTGTCCCTCTGCCTCTCCTCTTCGCTCTCTCTGCTCTCTGCCTCTCCTGCCTCTCTGCCTCTCCTCTGCTCTCTGCCTCTCTGCTCTGCCTCTGTCTCTCTCTGTCTGCCTCTTCGCTCTGCCTCTCGCCTCTCTCTGCTCTCCTCTGCCTCTCGCCTCTCGCCTCTCCTCTGCCTCTGCCTCTGCCTCTCCTTCGCTCTCCTCTGCCTCTCTGCCTCTGCCTCTCGCCTCTCTCTCTGCCTCTCCGCCTCTGCCTCTCTGCCTCTCGCCTCTCTCTGCCTCTCTGCCTCTCTCGCCTCTCGCCTCTGCTCTCTGCTCTTCTCTGCCTCTGCCTCTCTGCCTCTGCTGCCTCTCGCCTGCTCTGCCTCTCTGCCTCTCTTCGCTCTCTCTGCCTTCTCTGCCTTCGCCTCTGCCTCTCCTGCCTCTGTTCTCTGCCGCTCTCCCTCTGCCTCTCCGCTCTGCCTCTCCTGCCTCTCTGCCTCTCCGCTCTGCCTCTCCGCCTCTCTCTGCCTCTCCGCCTCTGCCTCTGCCTCTCTCTGCCTCTCGCCTCTTCTCCGCCTCTCGCCTCTCTGCCTCTGCCTCTGCCTCTCTGCCTCTCGCCTCTCGCCTCTCCTGCCTCTCCTCTCTCCCTCTGCCTCTCGCTCTCTGCCTCTCCTGCCTCTCTGCCTCTCTGCCTCTCTCTCTCGCCTCTCTCTGCCTCTCCTGCCTCTCTGCCTCTCCTCTCGCCTCTCTGCCCTCTGCCTCTCTGCCTCTCTGCCTCTCTGCCTCTCTGCCTCTGCCTCTCCTCGCCTCTCTGCCTTCTGCCTCTCCCTCTGCCTCTCTGCCTCTCTGCCTCTCTGCCTCTCTGCCTCTCTGCCTCTCTGCCTCTCTGCCTCTCTGCCTCTCTGCCTCTCTGCCTCTCTGCCTCTCTGCCTCTCTGCCTCTCTGCCTCTCTGCCTCTCTGCCTCTCTGCCTCTCTCTGCCTCTCTGCCTCTCTGCTCTCTCCTCTCTGTCTCTCTGCTCTCTCTCTCTGCTCTCTGCTCTCTCTCCTCTCTGCTCTCTCTCTCTCTCTCTCTCTGCCTCTCTGCCTCTCTGCCTCTCTGCCTCTCTGCCTCTCTGCCTCTCTGCCTCTCTGCCTCTCTGCCTCTCTGCCTCTCTGCCTCTCTGCCTCTCTGCCTCTCTGCCTCTCTGCCTCTCTGCCTCTCTGCCTCTCTGCCTCTCTGCCTCTCTGCCTCTCTCTGCCTCTCTGCCTCTGCCTCTCTGCCTCTCTGCCTCTCTGCCTCTCTGCCTCTCTGCCTCTCTGCCTCTCTGCCTCTCTGCCTCTCTGCCTCTCTGCCTCTCTGCCTCTCTGCCTCTCTGCCTCTGCCTCTCTGCCTCTGCCTCTCTGCCTCTCTGCCTCTCTGCCTCTCCTCTGCTCTCTGCCTCTGCTCTGCCTCTGCCTCTCTGCCTCTCTGCCTCTCTGCCTCTCTGCCTCTCTGCCTCTCTGCCTCTCTGCCTCTCTGCCTCTCTGCCTCTCTGCCTCTCTGCCTCTCTGCCTCTCTGCCTCTCTCCCTCTCTCCTCTCTGCCTCTCTGCTCTCTCTGCTCCTCCTCTGCCTCTCTGCCTCTCTGCCTCTCTGCCTCTCTGCCTCTCTCTCTCTCTGCTCTCTCTCTGCCTCTCTCTCTCTCTCCTCTCTCTCTCTTCTCTCTCTCTCTCTCTCTCTCTCTCTCTCTCTCTCTCTCTCTCTCTCTCTCTCTCTCTCTCTCTCTCTCTCTCTCTCTCTCTCTCTCTGACTGACCGATGACCATATAAACCTGTCCGGCATGATTAGACGTGCCTGGAGCCAAGACCTCCGCCGCGCTCTGTCAATGATCACACTTATGAATCCTTTTGTTTATATAAAATCGTGCCAATGATCATACAGTGTGTATTAAATAACTACTACGACGTAAAGTCTTTATGTGTTACGTGAATGCACTAATATATGATATTATTGTTGTTTTCCTCGTCCACGGATGATACATCGTATGTGATGTGCTGTCATATATGTGTCAAAAACGATCTTGACAGAAATGTTCTGTCCCACTAAATTTGGACGACATAGCTACTGTCGATGCTAAACATCCACCTGTGTATAGGCGCAGTGTTCCAGGTGTCTCTACTGCTACCGATAATATGCGATATTCGATACTACCTCTGATGGGATTAATACATTATGCATAATATATTTAAGTATCGTTTGTGGAACACTATTACATGTCTTTGTAGCACGCAGCACAGGACAACGATATAACCGTGGCTCCGATTACAAATCAACTATCATGCGCGTCCATAATTGGCAGTGTCACATTAACAACTTGTTATTATCTACACGAGTATCGCTTCCAAATGGCACGCAGCTGTGATGTGCAGAAGCGTTTGCATCCGTTATACACTGTTGACAAACGGACGAAGGTACGCACTGATGCGCTATACTGTAGCATGCGCAGGTCCTACTCCAATATATCATTAGATAACACAATCGTCGACATTTCTATCTTCCGAATTCTGAGGGGTCGTTCACAATTGTCAACATTTTCAGAAGCGTACAATGACTACGCTTTTCTTGAGCCCGCTCCTCTAAGAATACGGTAACATTGTTGATTGTTGTGACCAATACGTGCCAACAGTAGCAAGTAGGCCACACTAGTGTTTAAGCGTACGAAAGCATCCGACCCCATCCGAACGGCGTTCCCCTAGCTGTGTGTTTTGTCTTTTTATGTTTCCGCCTTTGTTAGCTTTGTATGTTTTTTCATGGCTAGGTAACATATCTCTTAGGGTAGTTTATATTTCTTTATTTCTCCTTGTTCTTTGTGTTTTTAACTTACACATGCATGCTCGCACGCTCGCACGCACACACGCACACACGCACACACGCACACACGCACACACACACCCCGCACACACCCGCACACACGCACACACGCACACACGCACACACGCACACACGCACACACGCACACACGCACACACGCACACACGCACACACGCACACACGCACACACGCACACACGCACACACGCACACACGCACACACGCACACACGCACACACGCACACACGCACACACGCACACACGCACACACGCACACACGCACACACGCACACACGCACACACGCACCACACGCACACACGCACACACACCGCACACGCCACACACGCACCACGCACACGCGCACACGCGCACACGCGCACACGCGCACACGCGCACACGCGCACACGCGCACACGCGCACACGCGCACACGCGCACACGCGCACACGCGCACCGCACGCGCCACGCGCGCACGCGCGCACGACGCGCACGCGCACACGCGCACACGCGCACACGCGCACACGCGCACACGCGCACACGCCCACGCGCACACGCGCACACGCGCACACGCACGCACGCACGCACCGCACGCACGCACGCACGCCCGCACGCCCGCACGCCCGCACGCCCGCACGCACGCACGCACGCACACACAACATACACATACATATACATATACATATACATATACATATAATATATATATTATATATATAATATATATATATATATATATATATATATATATATATATATATATATATATACTGACACAATTGACAAGCGAAATAACATATTTCTTGTCCATTTCCCCTGTCAGAAATGGATATGGATATTCCTTATACATCGATTGGATATATACAGACAATTACAGTGAGTGTTCTAACTTAATATGACGCTATGTGAAATAACAAACACGTGCTGTGATATTGGATGTTGCCACTCCGTGGTTAATTTAATAAATATCAGTGATCTGCAAGACGGAGATCTACCATGATATTAATCCACACACAAATGTTGGCCACCTAGCGAGACACTGCGTGATACAAGACGAGAGTGACCCACAAAATAAATTTGACGAATCACGGCGTATAGAAGAATGTGATTCTTTGCTTGCGCTTACGTCGCCAGAAGGTTTGGCGTAGATGGTATATGGCGTGTACCAACTACCAACTACCAACTACCAACTACACTAGTCTACACAACTGCGCTCTGTCAATGATCACACTTATGATGAATTCTTTTGTTTATACAAAATCATGCAACTGATCATACCTAGGTATATATAATAATATATATATATATATATATATATATATATATATATATATAATATATATATGTTGTTTTGTGTGTGTGTGTGTGTGTGTGTGTATGTGTGTGTGTGTGTGTGTTGTATATAAACTGTATTTAATACTAGCCTGTATGATCAGTTCATGACTTGATATAAACACACTACACACACACACACAAATATATATATATATATATATATATATATATATATATATATATATATATATATATATTAGGCCTATATTATGTCATTGTTTGACCTACTTGATTCACACTGTTGGATAAAATAATATTACGTTATTGAACACGCGCAACATATTTAAGAAGAAAATACAACAAAGTGACGTAATATTAGGAAAAATACAAACCTTTGTTATTGCGACGCAGGTATATTGAAGCGTCAATACAGACAGTGAGTCTGTGTTATCCTTTGTAGTCGCTCGGGTGCAGGTCTGGTTGACGACAATGCAATGGCGCGCGGAATTACGAAAGCACACGTCATTTCAGTCATTGCCAGGCTAAATGGAGGCGTAAGCAAAATTCGTTCTACATTATATATATACCTGCGTTTAATCAATAACTGCCGCATTCGCTGACCACCGCTCAGGTTGGCTGGTATTTGTCCGGATCCATTTAATGACATTAGACCACAGTTCGCCAGCACCACAGTCACGGTCAGCAGGACCCAGTGTTGATGCAGGATGCGGCTGATTTTCTGCAATAACAACATCACCTTCGACAACCTTACCTAATTGCGACCATCAGCAGGTGTTGCTGACGTAACAGAACCAAGGAGAGTTGCAATATAATAAGCAATAACATCAATTACAAAAACAATGTGATTGGTACATTTGTACAATCAATTATGTTGTGGAGTTGGTTCCAATACCGCTGTATTGGCTGTGATATACGCGTGACGGCTGATTCACGGTGTTACAGCTTCTTTCTTCTTCTTCTTCTTCTTTCTTCTTCTTCTTCTTCTTCGTCTTTTCCCTCTAGGTGGGGTCAGCTGCCCGAATTCTTGATTTCCAGAATGTTCTGTCCTGGGCATCCTCCGGGGTGATCCGCAGTTCCGGCATGTCCCTTTGGAAGCAATCCATCCATCTCCCTCTTGGTCTCCCTCTTGGTCTTTTTCCTGCCACTATCATATCAACAACTGCTCTCACGTCGTTGTTTTCTTCCATTCTCTGCACGTGTCCATACCAGCATAATTTCATTTCTCTGACTTTCTCTTGTATACTATTCGCTCGTAGCTCCTTTCTGATGCCCACACTCTTTACTTTGTCTCTCAGTTACTTACTTACTTACTTACTTACTTACTTACTTACTTATCCTCTTCGTCCCCAGTGGGACATAAGGCCACAACAATGCTTCGCCACAAGGTCCTGTCTTTTGCTAAGGCCTGGGCCTCACCCCAGGACAGCCCGATCTCTTTCAGCTCGGCCATTACTGATTGTCGCCATGTCATCTTTGGCCGTCCTCGTTTCCTTTTTCCAGGTGGTGTCCACCTCAGTGCCACTTTGGGGATGCTGTCTTGGGGCATTCGCAGAACATGCCCTAGCCATTCTTATAGAGGTCCACGTTAGAAATTTTATTTGGCCAGAATATTCGGCAGATCTTTCTTAGGCATCTATTATGGAACGCATCAATCTTTGCCATGTCCCCTTTTACCACTCGCCAGCACTCTGAGCCATACAGTAGGATGAACTTCACATTACTGTTTAAAGTCTTATCTTTGTTTTGGTGGTGTACTGGTTAGACTTCCAAATGTTCTGCAGTTTGGCGAATGCACAGCGAGCTTTACCGAGTTTTGCCTTGATGTCTTTTTGGCCTCTTTGTCTCTCAGTGTTACACCTTTAATTCTTCTCAGCATCCTCATCTCTGCTTTCTCGAGAATCTGTTCCTCCTTCTTTCTTCCTTGTGTTACAGCAACATTGCTGAATGCCTATTCTTTTGACGATGCGTACTGAAGTAGACGATGACGAAAAATACCGAATTTAGAAAGTTGCAAAAAAATTAAGTTCGCGCTCGTTCTTCGAAACTCTACAAGAACTCTGAGAGATAGACAAATGACGAATAATCGCGAAAACATGTTGGGTAGAGAGAAACCTCTAGTGGGAAAAGCAGCGCACTTTCAATGACGGTGAAGAAAGAGAAACGAAACGAAACATGAATCAATGACTAGTACTTATGCCAGCCTCATCTGGGACATGCGGAATAAGACGAAAGAAGAACAATATACATTAGGTAGGCCTTTACTGCTCTCTTAGGTATCACCTGTTGTCACAAGTCACACACACAACATCAATTACTCGCGTGTGCGTGTGGGTGGGGGCGTATGACCGTGTGGCCGTATATGTGTGTGTGTGTGTGTGTGTGTGTGTGTGTGTGTGTGTGTGTGTGTGTGTGTGTGTGTGTGTGTGTGTGTGTGTGTGTGTGTGTGTGTGTGTGTGTATGTGTGTGTGTGTGTGTGTGTGTGTTGTGTATATTGTGTG
>JAODUO010000087.1:355000-360000 GCA_025642075.2 Ridgeia piscesae | reverse complement strand
TGTGAATCAGGCAGCCAATTATTGGTCGTTAGTTCCCTACCGTTTTCCGGGATTGTTAGCCATGACCGCTTGACCCCCACCCAAGGTTATGTCACTGCGTCATATTTACTAGTTTAGCGAACGCGCCGTACGCTAACTCAGGAAGACAGCGTGGTTCATGCTCACGTGACCAGCTGTTAGATGAGTTGACGAATCGTGACTGTCAACGAAGACAAACTACGCCAGTCCAATGCGATAACGTGTTAATTAAATTGGCAGGTATCGTATTTTGCTGGAAATATCATGATACGGCCTCACGTCTTACCATTCGTGCTGCAACTTCCGAGTAAATTTGCACAACTGCTAATACAAATGCTTAATTGTTCGGCGGAAAATATTCAGCTACACTCACACATTCTCTTTTCAGTAAAGACGTAGAGCGTTCTCGTAAACTATTATGAAATTCTCTTCAAAGTTAATGTATATGCTACTGCGCGTTCTTGCGTGCGTGCGTGCGTGCGTGCGTGCGTGCATGTGTATGCGTGCGCGCGCGATCGTCCACGTACGTTGAGTGATGTTATCTACGGGCCATCAAACTTGATGTGTTGCGCTAATCCATCACGGGATCGTTTATAGCTGTCAACATTTTCCGACGTATACAAGCCGTATGCTAAGTGAAAGAGATCGGAGGTGTATATACCCTTTAAAAAAACATATCGTAGCTATTTTAGCGACTGATAGTGCTTATAATGAAAAGCACGCGTAACAGTTGTTAATAATGAATCCTACTGTTTACGTTTTGTAAAGGGTTCCACAAATCCACGTTAGTCGCTAGAGGCGCTAATACGCAACTAGACCCTAGTTGCGTATCAGCGCCTCTAGCGACTAACGTGGATTTGTTTGCATGTGTTGCTGAACGCTTGTTTAAATCATCCTCAATTAGCTATTGACTGTGCAGGCGCGTAGCCAGCGATAGTTTGTATGTGGGCAACTGGGCATGCCGTATGTGTGGCCAATAGACAGAACAGCATGCCGTATGTGTGGCCAATAGACAGAACAGCATGCCGTATGTGTGGCCAATAGACAGAACAGCCAAAACAACGCCATCTTGGCACTGAATTCAATCGAACGTCCCGCGACGTTTCATCGACTCTAAATGTACATTAATGTAGACATTATGCTTTC
Source organism: Ridgeia piscesae (assembly GCA_025642075.2). NCBI lineage: Eukaryota > Metazoa > Annelida > Polychaeta > Sabellida > Siboglinidae > Ridgeia > Ridgeia piscesae. The sequence continues at coordinate 358,836 of JAODUO010000087.1, read as the reverse complement.
ACATTGACGGGCCTGTTATACGATATCGATATGTGGTGCATACGGCGAGCTGTAAATGATTTTAAACATTCTTTCCGGCATCGAGCTAACACGGTTTGTCGTCGCCGTCGGGCTACCAGTCGACGTTCCATCGTCTGTAAATGTACATTAATGTACATATTATGCCTTCACATTGACGGACATGTCAGACTGTATCCATATTTCGCAGTCATGCGAGTTCAACAGCTGATGGTAGGAAGATTTAAACAAGCGCTCTGCAAAATGTTCCGCAAAACGGTGCCGCATTTTACACACGTCAATAATACGTAAAAGACGGTACAAAGACCCTAGTTGCGTTAGAGCGCCCTCTGTCGGATTAGTTATTGTGATACCTAATTGTTTTCAATCACGTGAAATCTACGATTAGAATTGTACCACAATGTTATAAAACCAGCTCAGCTTACCTAACTCTGTATTTGTGTACCGTACAGTGGCGCCGACTATCGGATATTTTCAAACTCGCAGTCCCAAGGTATGCATATAGAAAATTAACGAAAAGACAACATACAACATAAACCAGGATATTTTCAAACTCGCAGTCCCAAGGTATGCGTATAGAAAATTAACGAAAAGACAACATACAACATAAACCAGGATATTTTCAAACTCGCAGTCCCAAGGTATGCGTATATAAAATTAACGAAAAGACAACATACAACATACACCAGGATATTTTCAAACTCGCAGTCCCAAGGTATGCGTATAGAAAATTAACGAAAAGACAACATACAACGTACACCAGGATATTTTCAAACTCGCAGTCCCAAGGTATGCGTATAGAAAATTAACGAAAAGACAACATACAACGTACACCATGATATTTTCAAACTCGCAGTCCCAAGGTATGCGTATAGAAAATTAACGAAAAGACAACATACAACATACACCAGGATATTTTCAAACTCGCAGTCCCAAGGTATGCGTATAGAAAATTAACGAAAAGACAACATACAACATACACCAGGATATTTTCAAACTCGCAGTCCCAAGGTATGCGTATAGAAAATTAACGAAAAGACAACATACAACATACACCAGGATATTTTCAAACTCGCAGTCCCAAGGTATGCGTATAGAAAATTAACGAAAAGACAACATACAACATACACCAGGATATTTTCAAACTCGCAGTCCCAAGGTATGCGTATAGAAAATTAACGAAAAGACAACATACAACATACACCAGGATATTTTCAAACTCGCAGTCCCAAGGTATGCGTATAGAAAATTAACGAAAAGACAACATACAACATACACCAGGAAAATTTTCAAACTCGCAGTCCCAAGGTATGCGTATAGAAAATTAACGAAAAGACAACATACAACATACACCAGGATATTTTCAAACTCGCAGTCCCAAGGTATGCGTATAGAAAATTAACGAAAAGACAACATACAACATACACCAGGATAATTTTCAAACTCGCAGTCCCAAGGTATGCGTATAGAAAATTAACGAAAAGACAACATACAACATACACCAGGATATTTTCAAACTCGCAGTCCCAAGGTATGCGTATAGAAAATTAACGAAAAGACAACATACAACATACACCAGGATAATTTTCAAACTCGCAGTCCCAAGGTATGCGTATAGAAAATTAACGAAAAGACAACATACAACATACACCAGGATATTTTCAAACTCGCAGTCCCAAGGTATGCGTATAGAAAATTAACGAAAAGACAACATACAACATACACCAGGATATTTTCAAACTCGCAGTCCCAAGGTATGCGTATAGAAAATTAACGAAAAGACAACATACAACATACACCAGGATAATTTTCAAACTCGCAGTCCCAAGGTATGCGTATAGAAAATTAACGGAAACACTGCATACAACATATCCTGAGGTTCCCTACTGTTAGAAACTGCATACCCAGATGAACAGAAAGAGTAAGTCGAGCATTGGCGTTGTCCCAACAAGCCACGATGAGACGCCCCTCTTTCATAGCCATACGTCTCCTTTGCATTTCGAGAATCAGAATGCTTTCAAGTACACCCTAATCAGCAGGTTTTAGCTACCGATAAATAAATATATTTTAAGACAAACATCACACAAGTTAAGCAGGTTAATACAGCGAAAACCTTAACATTGTTTTTCAACAGTATGTTTAATATTCATAAGAAACAAACGTATAATATTTACGTATAAACAGCACGGTACATACCTCGTACGTATAGAGATACACGGTACACAGCTAAAGCGGTTATTTAGCCGAAGGCCAGAGTACACCATAAAACAAATGTTTTACCATTCTACAACCAAACCAATTATCCATGGGTCTAAATTCGCGCTACCTTCGTCATCTTGAAACTGAATGTAGGTTTACACAACGTGCATAAGGCGCGTTGCTCGTGGTAATGCGTTCGACATCAGGGCCAACCTTGCGCGCAGTTTCGTGGTTTACCTCCAATGTTGAGCCGCGCTTTGAGAAATGTTTGTTTTAAGAAGTTTTTGATGATCGTCATTCGATTGAAACTTCCTAGTAGAATATGCATTCTTGCTAATACAAATTCGGAAATGTTCCAGGGGAAATATTCAGCTTCCTTTCTTCCAATAAAGACGCTAAGCGTATAATCTCGAAATATATTATCATATTCCCTACGCAGCCCGCCCCGCGTCTTTGTCACAAACAAAATTCGTCTCAGTGTAACACACTGCTTATTTTATAAAATGTTTTGAGACATCTGCATTTGGATGGAACAGGATTGTCACATTGCTATGAAAACCGAAATTTGAATCATAAGTAGTGACGACGTTTTCATCCCAATTGGCCCAGCCGTTCTTAACAACGGACGACAAACAAACTGTAATATACGTTCGAGCAATAACTGAGCTTTTATTTTCTCAGACGTATCTCTCCATTACGTCTCTTCTAAAACGCCTTACTGTATCAGTACATTTGTCATCACACCACAATTTTCTACTTCATATATTATATTGACCAATATACATATACTGACTAATATACAACATTATAAGAACTAATTAAGATTTTACCATTACAGTTTTATCTATGAACGCGCTCGCTATACATAAATGCTTGACATGTTTTGTAATTGTAACAATACGCTTCGTTACACAGCATAACTTAGACCATATCATTTACTCTATGTTTATTTGTTTTTAAATACAACCCCATTGGATGGTGACTATTTCATACCGCCCGAAAGGAGCGATCAGCATTCAATTGCACAGTGTGTCACTACATTGCACATGTGTTCCCGCGGCTGACGTCAATAACACGGAGCAGCGTCAAAGGTACTTAAGCAACTGGACACGCGCATGTTCACCAGTACGACACGTGCGTTGCCAGAAACGTCAAGGAGACATGGCAACTATACTGCTGAGATACCTTATTATTATCCATCTGATAATACCACTTCAGCAAACGTTTCACGTTGCTAGTCTCGATGTGGAGTTTGGCGGAGAAATGGACTACGCAGAACTGAATGGACTCGGTGATGTTGTTAACTCAGACGCAGACCGCGCATCGTTCGATATTAGACAGATCGCTCTTACATTCGACGCATCGCAATTGGACAATGATTCAGTGCTCTTATATATAGTAAACAAACAACAACAAGTATGGGTTAGGACTGTTCGCACTATTCGCACTAGTCACACCGCATTAGCCTCTGTCGGCATTGCTGCCAATCTGGTGACTATTCTCATATCTCCAGAAACGGACAAGAATTCTCGATGGTGAGGCGTGCGTTGCTGAAACACCAAGCGTTGGTCGACGGTCTGGCTTGTGTACTAGCAGTGCTGACGTCTCTACAACCACGG
>JAODUO010000087.1:332500-350000 GCA_025642075.2 Ridgeia piscesae | reverse complement strand
GGGAAGTCCACAAGTTGACTGACCTCAACCAGGTTGATCACTGCCTTCATAACGGTCCGCTCCATATCAGCACCTGTCGCCTTGAGTTCCTCCCTGGACTTCTTCGTCCCTTTGGCAAACGTCAATCGTTTGATCAGGTCGAGTCGAGCGGGAGGGAGTCGAACTCATACATATATGTCACCAGGTTCTGCACGTATCCGTTTTGGGTCGCATTCCATGCGCTTCCTCTTAGCTTCTTTTCGGTTGGCCAGGGCGTTGTGAGCCGCCCGGATCCGGGCAACACCAGATATGTGTGACATGAAATTATATAATAAAAAGAGAACAATTAATTACCCTGAAAGAATGTGCTTCTTTAAAATAAATCAGACCTTCAATGGCTGAAAAAGAGATTTGTCCCCTCATAAAAATCCAGCCAATATAGCCTTCTTCGCATTAAGAGCTCAAACCTATAATCATTATTCATCATGTCCGACAGCGAGGTTCCATTTATAATAGTTGGATCCAGGACCTCGGATCTTTGAATGACCTTGACATTATCGCGTGACCTTGACCTTAATTGAATGACCTGTCACCATAATAAATTGCAACTACGCATCGATTTAGCCGAAATAATCTGTTGATTCAAAATCGTAGGCGCTCCCGTTCAAAAGTTACGATCCGCTCTACATGATGGCGGCCATCTTGGATTTATGAATCAAAATGATGTTATAATGGGAAACCGATGTCAGAATCTAAATCCTAGTGGTCGACTTACCCAAAAAAGCGGAAAATGCCGGGATTTTTAGAGGAGGCAAATCTTTTATAAAAGTGACGCCTCCCTGGTGCCACCAGATTACCTTCTGCGCTATTTTGCGTTCGATTCAGATTCTGGATCGTCATAACCATAAGCTGCCCCTACCGAATTACCAGTGGCAGCTGTCCCTTGCCGCCTGTTCCCTGTCAAATATTGACATTACAAGTGTGGCTCCTTTAACCACTGAAGCGTAGCGTAATAGTGGACCAGCCAAACATTGAAAAGTCCTCTAGAATTGTTCATTGGGATTCTTTGTAAATAGCGGGCATCCATGCTAGATGATTCACCCATGGAATGAGGAAAATGACTAGGTTGGATGCCACGCTCGATTTTGAATTTAAAGGTTATTTTGAAGGTCACAAAGTCAACTGGGGTCAAAATGTCGGTTTTTATTTTCGTGATGCCTTGAACCCTGTGTGAGTATACCTTTACAAAACAGTAACGTTTTACGGTTATAACAAGTATTGTCGGAGATATAAGCAGTTAAACTCTGCATTTACACATAGATGTATAGGGTTATTCAACAAAAATATGATTATCTCGAAATGTGGTTTTCTTGTATGTTAAAGTTGTTTGCATACCCATTATTGCAAAGTTATACTGTTTTTAAAACCATGTATATGAACATAAAAATGATTTCTTTGGATAGATCTACTGATTGTGGTCCAAATTAATGCAAAAACCGAAAATACTAATTTTGACCTTTCTCGTCCTTGAAAATGACCTTCAAATTCAAAATTGAGGGTGGCATCCACCCACACCTTATTCCACATGCTATGACTGATCTATCTACCATAGTTCCATGCTAATAAAAAAAATGCCGATGAAAGTTTTATATCACATATTGGCTGGTTCACTATAACTTTGTCGGCAGGGTATAACACCGCCAAGCACAGGAAGTCGGTATCTATAGACACATTACTCGATGAGGCGTTTTTGTGATCACATTAAATAGGCGCCACTGGCGGAAAGCAAGCGCGTAACCGGAAGAGCGTCCATAATATGTAATACTTATGACTGTTCAAACGTGTACGTCTAAGTGAATTGAAACACCGCCGAAAGGAATATTTCGGCTTGGCTCAACTTCTTTGATGTAACTCAAGAACAAAATTGATTATTTAAATAGATAGAGGTACCGTGCATGTATGTTTTCAAATGCATGCGTGCAAGCATGCGTGTGTGTGATTGTGATTGTGGGTGTGTGTGTGTGTGTGTGTGTATGTGTGTGTGTGTGTGTGTTGTGTGTGTGTGTGTGTGTGTGTGTGTGTGTGTGTGTGTGTGTGTGTGTGTGTGTGTGTGTGTGTGTGTGTGTGTGTGTGTGTGTGTGTGTGTGTGTGTGTGTGTGTGTGTGTGTGTGTGTGTTGTGTGTGTGTGTGTGTGTGTGTGTGTGTGTGTGTGTGTGTGTGTGTGTGTGTGTGTCTGTGAGTGTATGTGTGTGTTTGTGTGACAGTTGCTTACATAAATAATAAGTAATAGTTCATATCTTTAAAATGATATGCTATTTGACAGGAAGCAAATGCAAAAATCAAAGAAACGGAATTGCAGATATCATAGAAACGGAAGCGAGAAAACAAATAATAATGGTAAAATATAATTGGTATTAATTATGTAGCATATGTATTGAATGTGTTTTGTAATGGCTGCATATAATTGAATACGTGAATTCTAAAAGGCCCAACGCCACAATGTTTCGATTTTCACTTTTTGCACGAATTGTTGTCTTCACATAGCAATGCATATGAATACGTTATAAACAGGCACACTGAACGGCATACATTATGTGGTGAATTTTAAAACGGCCAAACTCCAGCAATTGGGCCCTTTTAGAATTAACTTGTGGACTTAACTGGCAGCACCAGTTCAGTAATCTATGAAGGGTAAAGAGTTTTATGCAAAGTTGAAAGATCTGTCGCAGGTAGCAAGAGAAAGGGCTGATACTTAATGTATATGCTTCGACTTCAAACAAAATACGCCATTTCCTCGTTTACCAACAGGTGATGTATTTTACTTGAGGCAGTTGTGGTTGTTTGTGTTTGGAGTTAATTCTGCTAAAACAGGCAAAAGTAAGATGTACACGTTGCCCGAGACACAAGCTAAGCGAGGTGTAACTGAAGGTGTAAGCTGTCTGTCACATTACGTACGTAGCAGTATCCCAGATACAATTAGAACACTCTACGTGTTCACAGATGGTTGTAGAGGACAAAACCACAATCACACCACAGTGAACTACCTACAGACATTGATACTGAATGGTAGATTCGACAAGGTCGGGCGTCGTCTTCCTGTCAGTTAGTTGCCATGTGACCCTGACTGTGGCGTAATTGAGAAATTACCAAGAAAGAGGGAGGTTGTGGAGTTACATTCCGGATGGGAGAACATGATTAGAGAAAGGTTTGATGTCACATCCATGGCAAAAACATGTTCAACTTTAAGAACCACTTTTCAACATTCTTCAAGAACTCTGCTACCAAAAGAGGAGATAAGTTCTTAACCACAAAGTGTAGTCTTGTCATTTTCTGCAGAACATAAATATGACATTGAGGTTTCGCAAACGATGTCCGACACTGCTACCAACAGGTTTCACCTGCTAAAGCCATGTGTCACACAGATGCCCGACCCTGTGCAGCATCTATACGTTGCGCAATTGGCCATCGAAAAAGCAAAGGTAAAAGATATAAAGGCGCTTTCACAATACCCTTTCACCTGTTGCACAGAACACATAATTAGAAGAAACGTCCTCCTGCACAATTTTGTCGGATGAAGTTGGGCTCTTTTTGAATTCACCGATTCAGTTGCATGTTGAAGAAAGGTCAGGGCCAATCGACTGATCCAGCCGATGGCAAGGCAGCATCGGCTTTACACATTAAAGACTAATGATTGTCTTCCTTTAAGCACATACATTTCGCGCATTTGAGGTATACCGCAGGACGAGCATGTTCTGTCTTGCTCGCTTCTGTTTTCATCGTCAGCGTTATGTTAATGGTATACACAGGATAAGTAATCATATAATAATGAAAAGTATTGCGCTGAATACATTGTTCGGATGTGATGACCTTCTGAGCATTGATAAACTGGGAGTATTTATTGTTAAATGTCACTATTTACTTTTTTCACTAGTCAAAAATCATACATTTACTTCCAGTTATTAAATGGTTTATGATGCTACACCTTGGTTTTAGGAACTATATGTGACTGATTTACTGATGAAATGTGTTGCAGCTTCCACATATTTACAAATAGTTTAACTTATGTATTTTGAAAGGGGATGGATGACTCACGGCTATATTGCACTCAAAATTATTTCATGAATATTTTAGTATTAACAAATTGATCGTTTAATTGATTTAACGCAATATTACTTTAAGTATACATTGCAACTATACATTATATTCAAACGGAAACTAAATAGTCTAACATTCATTTTATACTACTTTTTAAATTGCCTTGAATGACTTGATTCATTATTTTCACTCATGTCCATTCAGCATTGAAAACGAAAGCTGGAATCTGAGCTTTCGCTGTTGCCGCATCAACTCTATGGAATTCGCTTCCTGCCAGTGTTAAATTAGAAGGAACTGTAAGTTTCATTCCGCATATTCTCCTTAGATTCGCGCATTGTTTACGATTACGAGATTGCTTAATTCCTTGGTTTTGTCGCGCCTACTAAACTTGACCTTCGGGGATATTGGCGCGTAAGACGTCATCAATATCATTATTATTATATTGTTTCGTTATTAAATGTTAATATTTTACAATTGTCTCAGTTGAACAGGTAAATCCATTTCAGTGTTTAAATGTGCCATGGTATAAAGAAGCAGCGGTAGAATATGTTGGCTGTTATAATATTCTCATGTTAATATATTTGGTACGGTTTGCAATATTTAACACGTAACAATTTATGTTAAATATGTGTGATTATATTCAATTCGAATGTGTATAGGGTATATCTAACTGGTCCGTTACTTGTTGATGTAGTTTGCCCAGGTCAATGTCATGGCGAGTGGTCAACATTGTCTGAGATATAGTACAGGGGCCCGTTTTATAAAGCCGCGTTACTTTACGAGTAATTATGCGGTTTACTGCAACTATTAAGTGTAACTTACAATTTGGCATTCGCGTAAACAAATCGACGTAGAATTGACCTAATTAGGTCGCGGTAGGGAATCCCAGTATTTGTGGTGTCTGTACACACCCTTTTTTCACTTTAGCTTCCACCTTTGCCGTTCGTATAGCAAATGCCAAGCTATGATGAATGTAAAGGATATCACGTGTACGCATTAAAAATAATAAGTTGAGAGTGGGCGTGTCGGGAGCATCAACGAACTTGGTGAGCATCACGTAAATATTTTAACTAGCACAAAGTTACACCTATTAAGTACATGGCGCAGACCCGTGAAACGCAACTAGCATAACTCTGCGACGTTTTAGGCTTTTGATGAGTTATCGCCCGCTACGACGTCGTAAGCAGGTTCTATGAAACCGGCCCCAGGAAGGATCGATAGGTTTTAACATCGTACGACGTGTTATCTATAAAATATTATTTTACAAAGACATGTCTGCTTCTTCGATCCAGCAGCTGTTTGCAATCCAATTTTAAAAGGGGTCCACTGTGCATAAGCGAATGAGCTTCCTAGCAACGTCATCCATCCATTCACGACTCACGCATTATTTTACGACTACTAGTTTGCTTAATCCCTTGGTCTTCAAGATATTGGCGCAAAAGAAGTCATTATCATAATGACGTCATCGCAGAATAGGTATAAAAGACTGCGTCGTTCGCCTCTCCTTCAGTGGCAAAGACGAGACGAGACGACATGGCGACTAGGCTACTCTGCGTCTATATAATCGTAGTACTTCAATCGTCGCTCGTCCCATGTCTGACAGGCATCGGCGGGGCGCTTTCTCGACAAAACCAAAACTGCACCGATCGCCTTGCCGAAGGTACAGGCAATATGATAGACGTTATAGAAGATGGATTCAACACGACGGAATTCTTTGCCGTCTACTTTGAATTCGCCTCACGGGCGAGAGTCATCAAGGCAGTGCACGTCGCAATTGCCTCCATCGGCTTTGCTGCCAATGCGGTGACTATAGTTACAATTGCAAAAAAACGGACAAGAGTTCTCGATGGCAATGCGCGCGTTGCTAAAACACCAAGCCTTTGTCGACGGGTTAGCGTGCGTACTGGGAGCTGTGATCTCAATAGAACCAGACGCGTTTTGGAAACTGAACTATATCTACATAGATTACATAGTGTGTGTTCTCTGGCACTCCGAAGCGATCTACTGGGCTGTCAGTCTGGTCAGTATTTGGAACTTGGTATTAATGGCGGTTGAACGCTACATCGCTATACTTTCCCCGTTCACACACCAGTGCGTTAAAGGGACACACACCCCTTTTATGTGTGTTGTGTCTTTGTTTTACAATATATTTACTTGTTTCAGGGTTTCTAAGAATGACATATTTTGATAGCATGTGCTACATGACAATACACCCAGAATTACTTTGCTACTGGTCTGTTACCAACATGTTTGTATTTTATATAATTCCCATGATGTGCTTCATTGTTCTCTACGGTCGTACTGTGTTCACGTTGCGAAGCCGGAATCTCCACGGGTCTTGGTGGACAATCTGACGTCATTGATGCAGCAAGCGCTCTCCTACTGAGAATGGCGATTGCAGTGACGTCAGTTTTGCTGTTGCCATTGGCTACGATCAGTGTTACTTCACCCTGGTGTTTACTCAAACCATCCCGTATGTAGTCGATTCGCCACAAGAGAGAGCCGCAATTGTCTTGAACACATGCAACGTTGTGGCCAACCCGTCTTTTCTACGGCTTCATGCTGCCAGCATTTCGTCGCAGTCTAAAACAGACCTTTTGTGTGGTGTGTTCGCCGGACAGAAATGTAATATAAACTATTAACTAACGCAATAAGTATAAACCATGCGCCAAGATTGTATGCTAACTACAACGTTAATTCGGTCACAGCTTTTGGGATCCAATCTGAAGTTTACCTGAACCTGCAGTTCGACGTCTCGTAAGTAAAAATGCCAACTTATTTCGTACATAAATAGTTATGGTAATTCCAATTTATATATATATATATATATATATATATATATATATATATACGGAGTAATTGTACACATGTTAGGAATATATGCTTATAAAGAAATGTTAGTTACAATTACAAGATGACAACGTTTATAAAGTCGTACGAGTTGTCTGTTTTCGTTTGCGATGCAGTGAAGTGCATGGTTGCTTATGCATGGTTAAGCACACCGATACTCACGCCGTATTGTACACACGACTATCTAATGTTTATTAAGTCCACGTAGAGAATTATATTGATCTATCATGCATAGTAACTTAAAACTAATTTATTTTTATTTATTTTGTAAACGTGGTCGAGTTGTCGGATGCATTGTGTGTATTATAGTTGTGTCGTAATGCTGGCATAAGTAAATATATAACTTTAAACCGACATCTAAGCGTCGTATTTGGCGGGTTTGTGTAATTATAACTAGATGTATAAACGTACCGGGGTTTCAATTGAGTTAAGTGCGCGTACCAACTGTCAATCTGAGTCAACCCTGTTTTTTGGCAATATTTTCTCACCGTTAGTGTTTAATTAAAAACAGAAAACGCTTATAACCATTTGACATTTTCGCTGGAATGCAATTGATTAGTCTACCCCAAAACTGGCTAAACAAAAAATGACTATATCAGTTTGGCGTCATCAGTTCGCCAAGGGAACATTTCACAGATGGTAACATAACAATTACCCGGAAGCTTATGTCATCCCATGTAACGTTTCATTACATACACCCACAACGCGTAAGCTTGACATTTTTTATTCATGTTACCTAATATTCTAGGCCTACTAATAAAATCCATTTTGCGGTATCGATGCGTTGGCATAGAACATTATTATTAGGCAATGGCAATGCGTCACAGGATTCCAAAAAAACGTTTTTGCTTAGCAGAATCGTACGACCGGTAATGGTTGCACTGGAATTATACGCATTGGCTGTTATTACGTTCTAAATTCTACATTCCTACGATTATCGATTGCAATGAAAGTTAAACTGCTCCAGTAACACCTATGTCTATATATTTCGTGCAATTTCATGTTAACAATGCAATCACAACGTATAAGAAAACAATACGCCGATCGTAAACTAGATCTGCGGTCTACTTGAAATGTCAGGTCGCGCTTAGATTTAGCGTAAAAGTCGTGGTGCAGAATTGTATGTATGTATGTATGTATGTATGTATGCATGTATTTATATGTATATATATATATATATATATATATATATATATATATATATATATATATATATAAGACAGTGATTTACATTATTAAATTATAAATAGTCCCATTAGTATCTGATGATTATGTGTAATATATATATATATATATATATATATATATATATATATATATATATATATTAAATAAACATGAGATGATGCTGACAATAGCTGCGTAATAACCGATACCATTATGTGCTATTGGTCACATGTGTTGCTATCAATTAATGTACCTGTACCTGTGTTGCGGAATATTAATGTACGCGTGTTGTTTGTCATTTTAGTAGGTTTACTAATGGTATGATAAACTTATTCGAGACCATAATGTTCACGAATGTAACACTCCTTGCAGTTTGTATAATTTAGATTGATATCTCACGAATATCCCCTTTCAAACATTATTTAACAAAATTAATGCAAAGTTCAATCAAGATATACATGGTCAATATGGTGTTTCTCCAATAATCGTTTTAATTTGTATTATATATCGCTTTCGTTAAATTGTGTGTTTATCTAATAATATTGTTTTATTTTTATTAAAACATATCGCATTCATTGTTTTTACACTCTGTACTGTAATGTCATCATTCCGTATCTTAATTTCGGTTGTGAAGTGTGGGGAAATACATGTAAAAACAAGATACAACCGCTAAATGTTACAGAACAAAATCATTAATAATATGTCAACATGAAGGGTACTTGTCAAACATAAAGCTAGTTTTAGTTAATTTAATATTCTCTGTGTGTATGATTTGATTGATTACAATAATATGGTGTTATGTGTAAGGTTAACAACAAATTGCTTTCCGATCATATGTTAAGTTACTTTGAGAGAGTGTGTGATAGTCACAATTTTAATACACGCAATATATGTTTGATTGGTTGTTCAATTCAATCTACTAGTATTCATGCAAGCATTCATATCTTCGAAATGTGCGCAAAACTACGGTTTAAATTATAGGTGTGATTGTGGCCAGTCGGTGTTCCAATACGTCATCAACACGGACCGAGGCGGTCTTCCATTGAGTGTTGTTTGCCTCACGCTCTGCCGACACTCTCAGCCACTCGCCTTTTACCACACATAACACTCAGTCAAGTCGTGCGTAGACTTACGAGGCACAAATAGCACAGAACGTACTTATGGGAAATAATAAAGGTTTTGACACAGTACGTCTCGAGTTATTGTTCATTATATACATTCATGATTCACCAATTGCCAGTGACCTATTTAATGTCATTACTTATGCTGATGATGCAACCTTAACCAGTACATTACAAGTGTTTAACCCGCACTGTGAATTAAATAACAATATAAACGAATAACCAAACAAGATGTAGTCAAAACCAAATCTATGATATGTTATATGTCACAATAGTAAGTAGAAAAACCAGTGCTATTAATAAATGGGTCTTTCCTTGAATACGTAAATAACTTTTAATTTTGTTATGTATCACAATAGATAACAAGTTGAATTGCTACAGCCACATAAACAAAGTAGCACAAAAATATCTAGAACCACTGAAATTCTAAATAAACTTAAACAATGTTTACCACAGCAGATACTAAGGACAATGTACAATTCTATCATATTACCTCAAATAAATTATGACGTATTGGTTTAGGGACACCAAACGCAACACATATTTATACATCAGAAAAACACAGAATAATCTCGCTAAGAAAATACACCGATCCCCTTTATAAAAACACTTAAACTATTAAAGGTCAATGACATCTACAACCTGCGTGTACTTAAAATGTATCATAAAGTAATAAATGAATAACTACCAAAATCTGATGATTAGATGTTAAACTCACTGGTCTATTGTTCCCTGACTTGTTTTTCGAACCTTTTTTATATAATGATGTTTGGCTCTTTCCACCGGTATGTTAATTGGTTCTACAATTTACAATACTAATTTGGGAGAAATCCCATCCACTCCAGGCAATTTATTATCCTTCAAATCCCTGATTTTCTGAGCTACCATTTTGGAGTTACAATTAGTTGTCCTAAAACGTCTGACTCCCTCCCCTCGAACTTAGCTTCTGGCACTAGCAATGAACTAATATCTTCTCTTTGGTAAACCCCGAACTAAAGTACTCATTTAGATTGTCTGCCATTAGGAATCCCTGTGCTACTATGTTTCCATCACTACCTTCTAAAGGACTGACGTTATCCTGAACTTTATGTTTACTTCGAACATGCGCATAAAATGAACGGATTTATGTTTAAACACAAAAGTGACAACTGTAGATCTAAGTAAGATGGTTTCACGTATAGAATACCATAGACGATAAGCATAAGGCTTGTTTACCATTTACCATTCCGTTTTGCGTTCTATGTATGACAATCTTTGTATTATACAAACGGCGCGCTGCTATGACTTCGCACTATGAACTGGGCATTCACTTTAAAACTAATTAATTTTGTTGACAACGTGCAGCAGAAACCGCGGGCAAGTGACCTTTCGAAAAAACGTGACAGGCGACAAAATATGATATACGTTTATCACAAAGTCTATACACGTGCATGTGAACGACTAAATTGTGACGTATCAAGTTGCAATGTTATATAAAAAAAAAATGCAACTTATATAATAAAAAGAATTCCAATATTTCAGGAAATACTTACGGTCATTATATTTGATATTGTATATTAGCCGCTTTGTCTGGATATCTGCGTAGTCATATGGGGACATACCACCAAAGGGAGTCTTACGCCAGTCCTGCTCCTAGAAGTCCTACTTAAAAGAACTGCATTGTGCAGTTTTTGTAATTTCCTGGAAGCAATGAATGTAGGACTGGTTGAGTAAAAATATTTTTTTGTGCAGCATGGCATCAGAGCTGTGAAATAATGACATTTGTCAGACAGTGACCAGGCGCGTATGCATACAGGTGTAGTTCGGCCTAGAGGTGTCAACATGGGCAATCGCCGGCTGATTGGAGCAGAAATGGAGGGGTGTCAGGTTAGAGATTGGATTGTAGGAGAAAGAGATATGCCATGTTCACGAATTTTATATATGATATGTGTGAATGGAGGCTAGTCAGTGTCTGAAATTTGTAATACAATGCATTGATAAACCTAGCAGGAAATCAAAGAAACGTTTCAATGGCCGCCTATGGGAAATCAATGGTGGTATCTACCCATTTGTTATTTGACGTTCGCTACTCTGTTTATGCTACAATACGATCATGCGTCAACCTTGAAGGTGTTTATCAGTTTTATTTTATACGCCATGGACACAATTACTATTAATTAACATGTAATCGATATATTACATGTGTCAGCATGCATTGCTCCCATACACATCTGTGTCATTCAAAACAAGAAGTAATGAGGTTCATTCTTGGCTTAAAAGCGATGTCTATTATTTAATTGCACAAAACGATACGATCGGCTGAAACAGTATCACAACGTTTAACGTATTTTAATATCAAACTCATTTATAGACATAAGCTCCCGTGGGACATTGGGTGGCTGCAGGCCATCGTATAACTTTATTATATCAACGAAAGCCTAAGTCTACCGTGTTACCCAGGGTTATGCCTGAATAATAATATATACACACATGAATGGTAAAGTTTGACATCATTATAAAGTCGCAACCAATTCCAAATGTTGTGGTATTCATGTTAACGGAAACAGCTGCGTTTTGTTCGGTATCAAGTCTTGTTTGCGGTGTCATCTGTACTGTCGTCGACGACTTCATGCTGCATTTCTGCCAGAGGAACGAACAACCAAACGTCTTCTTTAGACTGCGACGAAATGCGGGCAGCATGAGTCCGTAGACAAACGGGTTGGCCACAAAGTTGCACGTGTTCAAGACAATGGCTGCGTTCTTTTCGGGTGAGTACACCACCACACGTATGATGCCAGTGAATGATAGGGTGAAATAACACCGAGCGTAACCTATAGCAACAGCAAACACTGACGTCACTGTAATGGCCATTCTCAGAATGATACCGCTTGCGTCGTCAATGACGTCAGATTGACCACGTGACGCCGATTTGTTCTTACTTCGCAAGTTGAGCACGATACCACTGTACAGTACAATAAAACACAGCATATGAATTATATATAATATAAACACATTGATAATAGACCGATAGTAAAGGAATGCACTGTGAAACACGGTCATGCACATTCCATTGGCATATTTCATTCTTAGAAATCCCGACACTAGTAAATATAATGCGAAACAAAAGTACATCACACAAAACATGCCAACGATGTGTTTCCGTTTAACAGACTGGTGTTTGAAGGGAAAAAGTACAGCAAAGTAAAGTTCAAAGGCTATCAGTACCAAGTTCCATATACTGACCAGAGTGACAGCCCAGTAAGTCGCTTCCGTGTGCCAGAAAACACATATTATATATTCTATGTAGACATAATTCATTTTCCAGGATAGTTTCAATTCTAACGAGATGACGACAGCTATTACACACGCCAATCCGTCCAGGAAAGCTTGATGCGTTAACAACACGCGCATTACCAACGAGAATTCTTCTCCGTGTTTCGCAATAGTTACCATCGTTCCAAAATTGGCAACAACGCCGATGGACGCAATTGTGGTTTGAGCGACGCCGATAACTTTCATCCAATTTACCTGCTGATTGCCTGTTGAAACGACACGGTCACCTGATGCTAGTAAGAGCAGTCCGGTGTCGTTCCAGTGTGCCGGATATGACGCATCTCCAGCGTACTCTCCCCCGTGTATTACATCTGCGAAACCGTCATCCACCAGCCAAGTGAATTGTTCTCTATGATGAGAAGGAGCTTCGCCGCTGATTGTTTGGCTTGCGACGAGAGACGTTTCGTGCAGTATAACTATGGAGACATACAGTAGACACTTCACCAATATAAACGCCATATCCCGTGAAGGACTCGTCTCACGCCGCGTCGTCTTTGCCACTGACGGCGCGGTGAGTAATGAAACAACTTATGCATATTGTTTCAGGTGTAGTTCATTCCGCGTTGACTGGTCTAGGATATCGTTCTACTTCCATTTATCATCGGTATTTGCATATCGCGCTTGACTCTCGAACATGTCAAAGGTTAGCGCGTACTTTCGGCCCGCAGCTTTCCAGTCTGGAATGTATATCCGGTCCATGATGTCGTACAGCTCTGTTTTGAGTATTGTCTGTGGACTTCATTGTTTATGCCCTCGTACATGTATGTCAAAGGTTACCGCCTACTTTGGCCACCTTAAACACTGTAACTGCCGAATCTGCATTTTATAGTTTACGTTAATGATTGATTGGTGCGCTTACGTATGGAGGACCACATTGGAAACAAGTGTACTATTGTGTGCTTTAATGTGTCTATATCCTCGGTAAATATTATATATATATATATATATATATATATATATATATATATATATATATATATATATATATATTGCGTATTTCTTTATTTGCTTATGCATTGTTTACAAATTCTATTATGTGCATGTATTATAATGTTTTACCAAATAAACTCACTTACTCACTTACTCACATACGTTCTTTTAATTATTGTTAATAAACATAACAAAACCTCATAATTCGTAAGACATGTCTAATTTCCAATTTCATATCCGGAGGCAGATTCCACAAAGAGTTACAGACGCTGAGATTACCGTATTTTAGCATGCTGTTCTCTGTTCCGTCATGCATAACTGAATAAAGTACGAGAAATTTCCTTGGAAAGAATTTAAGTTACATGTGTTACGATCGCCAACAGACTTCGAACAGTTTATAATGTATTTAAGTTAATAGTTCGGGAACCATAAGACCAATCACAAGACGGCGTTAGTAACGTGACTGTCTTAATGATGTAGTTGGGTGTGGAAATTCTCAATGCTTGATTTCAACGAAACTAATAACGACAACATAGGGCCAATGGCTAGATATTCTAATCGAGTACACTCACAAGGAGGCGCCACTACTCATCTCGTTATCTGGGATCACGCCACACACTGATTTCCGTTCTTACTGCGTTTCTGTAGTTATCTAAAGTTTTATTTACAATTTGCAATTGTATATTCGTAAACTTTAGGGTGTGCTATTAGATAGCCCAGCTTTGCTTGTTTTATCTGTTTTAGGAATAGAGTCCTACGTGTTGCTATTTTGTCATTTATGACATTAGTATCGGAAAGAAATTAATATTTGGATGTGGGGCTAACCCTGGGCTTCAGAGACATTCCGGCTTCGTTTTCGCGCTGACTCTGATCATGGCATGACGTAGTCTCGCTCAGCTGCAGAGCGTCGCCGAGAAAATAGTAAAGTCTGATGTCTTAGCCGGCGTTTGAATGTTATCCGTGCGAGGGGCTAAAAGTGCTGCCACCTCACGGAGCCTGGGTAATCGACGGTAACCCTGTCATAATTCCTGCTTCATAATTAACGGAGCCTGGGTAATCGACGGTAACCCTGTCATAATTCCTGCTTCATAATTAACAGAGCCTGGGTAATCGAGGCTAGACTTGACGACGGGGGAAGGTTCTGTTATAAACCGTCACACGTCGCCGTAACTTTGACTTCTTCGCTGTCAGTACATAAACAGGCAGTATTGGTGATGTTGAACATATCCTGCTTTTTCACAGATTTCGTCAGGCTCCTTCCGCCCGGTTCTTACGCCTTTGTGTTATAATAGTGAATCCTCAATGTTTGCTATTAGTTTCGACTAATATTTTATCAGTGACCTTTGACAACAACACGTTGTTGTATTCCCCGTACAAACAAGCTCTACATATACATAATCTATATATACATATACGTACACACACACACACACACACACACACACACACACACACACACACACACACACACACATAACACATAATACATATATATATATATATATATATATATATATATATATATATATATATATATATATATATTGTGTGTGTGTGTGTATATATTTGTTATATATATATATATATATATATAAACACACACACACATATATATATATATATATATATATATAAACACACACATATATATATATATATATATATATATATATATATATATATATATTATGTTTATATATATATATATGTATGTATATATATATATATATATATATTATATATATATATATATATATATATATTATATATATATATATATATATATATATATATATATATATTACAAAAAATCATCATTCGCAATATGCATGATATGATGGCTAACTTCTATAAATATGTCAACACAACGACTAAAAATACTAGTTGCCCGGTTAATAGACTACGGTGAAATCGCATGTTGTAGTTCTCCTGACGTCCCTGTCGCTAGGGGTATGGTTGGCCATGCAGGGTTTCCGCTTCCGTCGTCTTTTTGCCTCTTCTGTTTTCTCACTTTTCTCTCACTACGATCTCTACCAACATTCTCCGATTCCTTCTATATGTTGCTGTTGTTCCCCCACTCTTTCCAGGTCACTCTTAATGCAGTCCTCCCATCGCAATGTCGGTCTTCCTCGCCGCCTTTTTCTGGGCATCTGCGTAAAATTGTCAAACAATCAAGACACCTGGTAGACGAACTCAATACATGAATTGCTCATCTACACGAAACAGGCCAGTTGTATCATACAAATGCACGAAATTATTAACTGTTGCACTGTGCACACGGACATCTTTTGTTTTATAAATTACAGCGACAAAGCAAATACATTACCGCCTCACGATATCTTTCTCCAGTCAGAAGAAACTGCACACGTACCGGTGTTATTCACCAGGAGGGATAGATGAATCACTTGACGATATTCAGTAAACACTTGTTTAAGAAATGAGACGATCAACTACCAATTAAACAGATGACATTTATCATCCTGCTGCGCTTAGCCACCTATGCCACTTCGACTGAGTTCTGCAATCGTTAACAAATCAATGAAATGCCTAATAGGTGGTACCATATTGTTAACGTTCAAAAGCAGCATGACGATAAATAATGGTCGATAGTAACTCGACATCAAACAACTACTGTAGATTACTCGAGACATTGCATCTTTGCGGTATTGCAAACATAATTAGACACTTTAACCTTTATGTCAAGTCAAGAGTGTCACATCTCACAGCTGTGTAACAAGGCTGCTTATAACACGTCTCTGCAGTATTATGAGTTCCTCCTTTCACGTTATATGGGGTTTCAGTGAAACAAGTATATTAAAGGAAAGGTGCCGGCTCCTCTGCCCAGAAATGGCCGAGCAGTAATTCGTAACGGGAAGTCTGCTGTCGTAAACGTTGGAACGTTAAAAAACAGTTATATTGTTCTCATGTAAAAATCTGTTCATTACCCGAACATGCAAAAGCAATTCTAAGCTAATATATATATATATATAACTGATTGTACATGATCACATACCAGTTACCAGTTTCTGATCTTTTTCGAAGAAAACGTTATGAAACGTAGGAGCGACATTGAAACACCGACACAGAGAATTATCCAGCATGCTAAACCAAAGTCATCATGCTTGGATCCCTTGCCTACACCGCTGCTAAAGAGCGCTCTTCCTGTCCATATTCAAATATTAACTCGTCAACACCTCTTTTAAATCGGTCAATGTTCCGCGGCAACTCAAGATGGCTGCCGTAACACCGCTGCCGAAGAAAAACCACACTGGATCGAAACACACTAAAACATTACGGTCCAGTTTCACGTTTGCCATTCGTGTCTAAAATGTTGGAGAAAGTTGCAGCCAAACGACTTGTTAACAATCTAAGTGAAAACGGCCTTCACGAGGAGTTACAATCGGCGTATAAATCCCGACGCAGCACTGAAACTGCATTAATGAGGGTGCAACACGATATCACCAGTTACTTGGCAGACTCCAGGGGTGGCCTTCTGGTTCTTCTGCATTTATCGTCCACGTTTGACACGGTCGATGCTGCTGTCCTACTAGAGACTACGCATAGCCACCTGAGAATATCCGGCGCGATTCTTGCATGGTTCAGTTCATACATCTCGGACCGTAACCAATACATATAAATAACGTGTTCCTTAAAGTTAATATTGACGTCAAAGGTTACTCCTAAATTCCGAGTTGAAACGGCAGGCACAACCTGCTGCCTAAGTATGTATAACCATGGGCATTTTTATTTAGTTTTATTTGTTTACTTATATTATTAACTCATCTATTGTTTAGCCTACAATAAAAATTTAGTTAGTTTTAATTATTTATTTATGTATTGTTTTATAAATGCATCTATTTATATTCCGCCCACAATGACGTTAATAATGAAGTATCACTGTTTAACATACACGAAGTCTTAAAGTTTGAAGACGGCGATTTTTTGCTACGGTTTTAGCGTGTTGTCTTTTTAAAAACAATTTAAAGCTAACATCAATAGATGACAAGCTCGTTTACCCGCTATCACACTAAACCCTGTGTCACAAC